>CM054144.1:0-50000 GCA_028751875.1 Rapana venosa
TTTTGAAAAATTTTTTTTTTTAAAAAAAAACAACTGGGGGGGCGTTGCATAGAGTCTTAGTGTTTTTCTGTTGAAATAGTTGAAACATTGTAGGAATAAATGTGCTGAAGTTAAAAAAAAGAAAGAATGTGGCTAATTGTCGATATTGGGGGGTTCATCGAAAAGTTAAGGAGTTTTTGTATATGTTTATTGATGTTGACCAAAAGTTAAAAGTTGAAAACTGTTGTATAAGAGTTTGCTGAAGGTTCAGATTGTTTTCGCTGATGTTTTGTTCAATACAGAACTGAAACATTTGTTTTATTGATGTTCAGAACGTTTTACCGATGTTATGTTGAATACATTATTGTTATCATTTATTGATGCTCAGTATACTTCAATGATGTTGTGTTGAGAAAAAAAAACAACAACATGTAAAGGTAAAAGTTTTCCCCATAACCTATGCGTTCTTTGAGGAGTGAGATGTCAGAAACCTCAATCTTAGGAGGCAGCATATTGTGGGCGGCGCCCATCGCCACTACCTCGCTGCTTTACCTTTCCCCTGACCCTAAAGAGAGCAGGTACCCATTTACAGTGGGTGAATTTGGGGTACTGTACTGAAGCCAAGAGTGAAAAAGGTCACTCATCCACTTGGTAACCCGCGCTCAATGCTGCCTAACCTTAGCTTGGAAAAAAGCGAGTGCTTGACATGAGCTATCCAGTCCGTTCTCTTGAATGTAGAATGATATTGGAAGCCTATAATTATGTTGTTTTATTGATGCTGGTTTTATTTCACTGACGTTGTGTTAAATGCAGAGTTGTACTGATTCACTGACGTTTGGTTCAATGAATAAATTTGCAAAAACCACTTGTACAGTTCCTAATGTTCGGCTTCGTGATGAGATGAAGGCAACTGTGGTGAATGAATGAGTAGAGTTTGCTGACCACCACTAGACAGCAGACAACGTTCTATACTATTTGCTGCTGCTACTACTACTATACAACTACTGCTGCTGCTGCTGCTGCTGCTGCTGTGCTACTACTACTACAAACTATACTACTACTACTACTACTACTTGATGATGATGATGATGATGATGATGATGATGATGATGATGATGGAGTCCCCCGTCGGATCGACGGATGAGTCGGCAGGCAGGCTTATCTGTCAGAATGTATCCCCCATATGGGAGAAGAGGCCGATTTTGGATGCACAGCACTTCCCACAGGTGTAGCAGGGAAAACGTCTCCAGAAGTTGAGCCCTGCTTCCTTCGCTCACGCTTCTCCTTAATGGCCAGCGTTCTCTTTTTTTTAAAACGTCTTATATACCACTGGAGCCCCAGCATCCTCCAGCGAAAAACGATCAAGGGCATCAGTTTCCCGGGTTTAGCGATGTCTATGTCACAGGTTTTAAGGTTTGTCTTCAAGGTGTCCTTAAAGCGCTTGTAGTGTCTTCCAAGTTTTCGGGGGCCCTTCCTTCAGTGGCCATACAATAGCATCCTTGGGGATCCTGCTGTCTGTCATTCGGACAACGTGTTCCTGTCCAGCGTAGCTGGTACTTGATCAGTAGGCTTCGATGTGGGCAGGCTGCTCTTCTCTAGGACCTGGAGGTTGGAGGCCTTGTCTTGCCACTTTTCCGAGGATCTTTCGTAGGCATCTCTGGTGAACTGCTCAAGCTGTTGAATGTGCGGCAGTACGTCGCCCATGTTTCACAGCATTTACAACAAGGTGGTCAGCACGACAGCTCTGTAAGTTTTGATTTTGGTGCTGAGCCTGATGCCTTTGTTTTTCCCAACAGCCTGTTGTTGAGTCTGCCAAAAAGGCAGAATGGCCTTGGCGATGCGCACTGTAAACTTCTGCATCAAGGGTTCCATTTTTGCAGAGGGAGCTGCCCGGGTAGCAAAACTTGTCGACGCCCTGAATCTCTGTGTCATCGATCTTAACTGCAGGTGGGGGGAAGGAAATGGCGTTCTGTGAAATAGCGGGTTTTGGTTACATGGACTCGGTCTTGCTGAGGCTGATGGCGAGTTCAAAGCGCCTGCAGGAGGTAGAGAACCGGTCCACAATGAACTGTATGTCCTCATGTGTGTGTACGGCAAGCGCGCAATCATCAGCGAAGGGGAACTCTCTCAACAGTGCCTCAGACCCCCTGGATCTAGATGGAGTCGCCGCAAGTTGAAAATTTTGCCATCAGTGCGAAACTGTAGATGCCCCTGTCACAGTCTTGGAAGGCGTCAATCAGCATGGCAGAAAAGAGAATAGAGAACGTGTGGGTGCCAGGACGCAGCCCTGCTTCACTCCATTTACCACAGGAAATGGGTTCTGACATGTCAGTTTTTTCCCTGTACTCTCGCCTGCATGCCATCGTGAAATGACGCAATCATCTGTATTAGGCTCTTTGGGTAACCAAACGTTAGGAGGATCTTCCACAGCCCACGGCGGTTCACCGTGTCGAAGGGCCTTGGTTAGGTCTACAAAGCTCACGGCACTTTTCTTGCAAATGGCGTACTGCAAACACCATGTCACTGTTCCCCTGCCTGAGCGGAAACCGCACTGTGCTTCAGGGATGACTGTGTGGAGGCATGGTCAATCAGTCTTTTTCAGTATAATGCGAGCGAAGATTTGCCGGCGATGCTAAGAAGAGAGACTCCAGGTGGTTGTCGCAGCATGTTTTGTCCCCCTTCCGTTTGTAAATGTGGACAATTGAAGCATCCTTGAAATCCTGGGGGACCTCCCCTTTTTCTCCCAGATAGACTGGAACAGGGCGGTCAGCTTGTCTGTCAGCACCTCGCCTCCACACTTGTAGATGTCGGCCTGGATTCCATCCGCTCCTGGTGCTTTTCCTGAGTTGTCAGCTTCAGGGTTTTCCCAGGTCTGGGCCTTTGTGGGAAGGGCAGCTAGTGAGTCACTGACTGGTAGCTGTGGGAGGGCTGCAATTGCCTCATTAGATACAGATGAGTCCCTGTTGAGGAGGGTGTTAAAGTGCTTCTGCCCAGCGTGTAAGGATGTCTTTCTTGTCTGTCAGGAGGGTGGTCTGGTCCAAGGTTCGGACAGGGTTGATCTGTGGCTCTTGGCCCATATACAGCTCGGAGCCCCATCATGGAAGGTTTCATGTCATGAGTGTCAGTAGCTGACTGAAACTCTTCGGACTTTCTTTCCCACCAGTTGTTCTTCATCTCACGCAAGGCCTCTTCTGTACAAGTTGCTTGGTTTGCAAGTACTGGTTCTTCTTCCTCTGGCAGTCTTTATCAGAAATGTGACCTGATGCCGTTTGTGCAGTGTGTTCAAGGCTTGGAGTCTCAGAGTAATTCTCGTCAAACCATCTTTGTGGCTCCTCTGTACAAAGAAATCCCCGAGGATAATCAGCCTGTCCTTTCTGTCTACCGCTGAGATCGTGCGGTAAGCACTTCATAGAAAGCTTCTTTGATGTCATCAGGGTTGGTCTCGTTGGGGCATAGCAGTGATGACTGTGGAAAAAGCGATCCTTGGACAGCTTCAGACGTAGGGTCATCAGCCTTCTTTTTATCCCACATGGAAGGCTGTCAAGCTGTCGTGCAAGTTTGGTTTTTATTGAAAAGCCCACAGTGAGGTTCTTGGGGTATCATCTGGCTTCCCAATGCAGTAGAAGGTGTAACCCCTCAACTTCCCCCAGATGGGTTTCACCAGCAAAACCTTGTTTTGCTCATGGCCGCTATGTCCACCTGGTAGCGTTTTAAGCGTTCTAGAAATGAGCGCTGTACGCCTCTCTGGTCTGTCGTCTCTGTCCAAAAGGGTGCAAATTCCAGGCACCCAGAGTCAGGGCATGACTCCTGGTTCTTTTCTTCTGTTGTTTTCGACCGTAGTGTTGGTTGCCCAAAGTAGGTGCGGTTACCTACCAGGTACTAAGAGGGCGGGCTTGTTTAGGGATCCTTTTATCTCCCCTTTCCCCGGTGGGGAGAGCAGTGCTGACCCAAAAAAGGGCTGCTTGACATGTAGGAGGATACGGGCGCCGCATCTGCCCCAGTCTACGGCGGACGACCATCACCCCACTGCCGCCTGCGTGCAGAGTCGTGACTAGGAAACTGCCGCAGCATCCTTTGCCTGTACCCGTTACCACTTCTCCATCGCCGCAGGGCTTGGGAAAGCTGGGTGTTGATGGGCTAGCCCCATTGTTCCGGCATTAGCTGGTTGCCTGACCAGCACAGGTGACTTTTTTAAGTGAAGAGTTGTGCAGTCCCCTTCTCCACTCTCTGGCCTACCGACGCTCAGAGTCCCCCAGGTGCAGGTACTGCCACGTGTAGAACGGCCTCGGTAAGTGCAGGTTTTTCCTTGGAGTTCCAACTCCTAGGAGGAACTTCCAGCCAAGGATTTAAAAGCTCCCCCTGCCCTTTGGTCATCCCTCTTCCGCCTTTACAGCCGTTGGAAAAGGGTTTCCTCCTCCGCCTGATCCGCCGTTGGGACTTCACAGGCGGGAGTAGTACTGGGTTACATGGTACAGTAGCAAGGGCTAAGCCCGTGACCTGACAGACAATACTTGCTACTACTTACTACTACTCCTACTACTACTTCTACTACTACTTTTTTTACTACTACTGCTACTACTATTACTTTTTACTGCTCCTATTGCTACTGCTACTACTACTACTCCCTTTCTACTGCTATACTACTGCTACTACTACTGCTACTACTACTGTGCTGCTTTCTACTACTACTACTGCTACTAACTACTTTCTAAATTACTCCTACTACTACTGCTACAACTACTGCTGTGTACTACTACTACTATACTACTGTACTTTTCTACTTCTACTACTACTACTGCTCTTACTACTCCTCTCTCCTACTTCTACTTTACTACTACTATACTACTTTTTTCTGCTGCTGCTGCTGTACTAAATACTACTCTACTACTCTACTATACTACTACTACTACTAAATTCTACGTACTCTTACTACTTCTCTACTACTCTACTACTACTTCTACTTTGCTGTTCTGCTGCTGCTCTACTCTGCTGCTGCTTTTTGCTCCTCTCTACTACTACCCCACTTACTAATTTTCTACTACTGACCTACTTAATTTCTAACTACTACTACTACTACTACTCTACTATCTAACTCTGCTCTTCTGTCTGCTGCTACTACAACTTTACTGCTTCTGCTGCTGCTGCTTGCTCTACTTCTACTTCTAATAATTAACTACTTACTGCGCTTCTGTTTTACTTTTTCTCTGCCGCTACTACTACTAATTACTTTACTACTACTCTACTACTCTACACTACTACTAAATACTTACTACTACTACTCTATTACTATACTTACTACTACTACTTTTCTACTACTACTAACTCTCTTATACTACTTTCTGTACACTACTACTACATACTCCTAAATACTACTTTCTCTAACTACTATATACTTTTGCTTTGCTTCTGCTGAAATCTACTAATAACTGCTGCTGCTTTTGTTTCTGCTTGCTTGCTACTTTCTATACTACTGCTGCTTCTGCTGCTCTGCTTCTGTTGCTGTGTTACTACAACTATTACTCTTTCTGCTGTTGCTGCTGCTTTCTTCTATACTATAATTAATACTACTTCTGCCGCTTCTGTTTCTACATATTACACTGCCCTGCTGTTGCTACTACTACTACTACTATATACTACTTATACTTATACTACTACTACTAAAACTAAAACTTCGTTTCTTCTTCTTTTTCTACTACTACTGCCTACTACTTACTATATACTACTACTATACTATAACTATACTACTAAATACTACTAATACTACTGCCACTTGTTCTTCTTCTCTTCTTCTTCTTCTTTTCTTCTTCTTCTTCTTCTTTCTTTTATACTACTACACTACTAGACTACTTATACTACTACTATCCTACTACTACTAACTACTACTACTACTACTATACTACTACTACGAACTTATATTACTACTCTACTACTTTCTCTACTACTAATGCTGAGTCTTCCTCCTCACTAAATGTTTTTACAAACTACCCCTACCCCCACACCCCTATTACTCGCACTCTGCAAGAATCCCTTCAGTAACAAGGTTTTGACTGGAATTCAGGCACGAGACAAATTGACATTGACAATGAAAATTGTTTTATTTTCGAGGAAATGAATAAGCACCCCTGTGCCCTTGTTCAAAATTTAGTCCTTGTCTTAGGACACTCATGATATGAAAAAAACCCAATACCCATTTCACTCACACAGTGAACAGAAACGAACAAAAAACAAAACTTGAGAGATAGAGTGAGAGGTGTCAGTGCAATCGTTCAGCTGCATATATATTTATATTTAAATATAGATATATGGGGACGGATAGCTCAGTGATCGGACATCCCTTTCCCCTAGCCAAATTAAGCAGCTTTTGAGTGTGGTTACCAGTTGGATGAGTGACGTTTTGGCCTTGGCTTCAGTTTCAGTTCACCAGCTGTAAATGGGTACCTGCCTCTTAGGGTCAGGAAAGGGAAAGCAGCGAGGGAGAGGAGATGGCCCCCGCCCCCTCAATATTATATATATATATAATATATAATTTATTATTATATATATATATATATATTATAAATATAATTTTATATTCACAACACACTCACGCACACACACACAAACGCTACCATGGGGGGACGGGATAGCCTGGTGTTACAGCGATGTTTCGTGATCTGCTGACCGGTTCTAGTCTGTTCGAGAGGATTTTTCCTCGAAGTTACTTCAGTGCGACTCCACCTCTCCAAAAGTCCTTTGGATGAGAACTATAAACCCAGGCCCCGTGTTTCGAACGCACGCAGAACATCTTGCGCATGCGTTAAACCGTTCGCTTTTTTGGAGAGTTACCCATTTGTGCCCGGGGGGAATGGATGAAATATTTACAAACTGCGTACAACGGTACTGGATGAAAGAAAGCACATGAGTGCTTATTCCATATCCTCGTAAAAAAGAATTTAAAACCACACAAATGCATACGTTCACATCTAATTCAACAGTATTGAAAATGTTTTGCAATTATTCAACTTTTTGTTGAAACACAGAGCTCTGAACATAGACAATAATATGTTCTGAAAAACTTTTTTAAGCACGGTGTTTCAAGCACTTGCTGGGAAAGTTGTTAACATGTGCAAATTGCCTGCTAATAAAAGAAAAAAACTTTCCAAAAAGAAAACTCCCTTTTTCCCCAAAGTGTCTTCATTGAGATGGAATGTTTATAGAAAAGTTTGACAAAAGTCTCTTTGTTAGAAGAAAAAGAAATGGTTTTATGGGTTTTGGGGGTAATGCTGGAAATATTTTTTAACTATGATGCATTTTTTGTAATAAAAAAAAAATTTTTAAAAACAGAAAGGAATCTACTTCAAAAGATTAAAAGGAAAAGTACCTATGTGGTGTAGGGGAGCGAGGCGTCAGGACCTCAACTTCTCAAGGAGCCGCTATTTGGGGGAGCACCCGTCCTTCCCTCGCGTTTCCTTCCCTGCCTAAAAAAGGGAAGGATCCCTTTATCCTGGGTGAATGGGGGATTGACTGAAGCAAGGCCGCAAATGGGCACCATCCAATTGGGAAACCGCTTGTGGCTTCCGCCAACGGATTATTTTATTGAAAGAAACGTTTTACTGAAATAGAGACCGGCTTTGAGTTTAGAAGAAAACAGAAAAAGACATTTAGAAAAGGGACTCTAAAATTTGGTAAAACTGAATCGGTAGAAAAGGGATGCTTTAGGTAAAGGGGAAAAAGTCAGTGTTTTCTTATTAAAAAAGAAGGGAAAAAGAAAAAAAAAAAAAAAAATTTAAAAAAAATTTTAAAAATTTATTACTTTTTCAAAAAAAAAAACAAAATTTAAAAAAAAAAAAAAAAAAAAAAAAAAAATGGGGGGTTTACAGGGGAAAGGGGAAAATTTTTTGAATCTTCCAAAAAAAAAAGGGTTTTTGTTATACATGATTGCCCATCTGTACTCCCAGGGCAAAAAAAAAGGAAGCATGAAGAAATAGAATTTAAAGGGTTTTTCTATAACGCTTTTAGAAGACAGCGATGAGCAATGTGTGCTCTCAGCATTTAGTTACAACCCGTCCCCAAATAGAACCCCCCCCAAGTCCAAGCTTCTTGCTAAAAAAATTGTAACAAAATATGAAACCCCAAAAAATATGAAGAATGACAAAGTACCCGGGTTTTAACTTGCCTTGTGTGAAAAAATCTTTTTCACAAAAAACAACAACAACAAAACAAAGAGCTCTCCCCAATGTTTGGATATGAATTTGTAGGGGGTTTGTGATACTTAGACGCAGTGTTTTCTAAAATTTTAAACATGATATTGTCTTTTTGTAGGGGGAAAGAAACCCGTTTAGTTAATATCAGTTTCCCAAAAAATATTTCATTTTCAGTTTATTTTCCAAAAACACAAGCATTCAAAATTTGGGTCACAGTGTAAAAAAATTCAAATTGGCTCACAGTGAAAACACATTCAAATTGGTCACATGTAAAAACATTAAAATTTGGCAACAGTGTAAAAAAAATTAAAATTTTGGGCTCCCCTTAAAACCATTAAAAATTGGTCACATTTAAAAACAAAATTAAAATTTGGGCTCACAGTGTAAACACTTTTCAAACTGGCCCCACAGGGGTTAAACACCTTAAAAGTTTGAAAACCCCGGAGACAAACTGTGAACTAAAATTTTCCTTGGACGGTTTTTGTGATGGAAAAGACATAAACACAACGCATGTACATTACATAAGAGTGATTGGGCTTTTTCCTTGAAATAGATAAAAAGAAAAGGTGTCCCTTAAGCTTCAAGGTCTTTAGGGAAGCAAAGGCTAAAGGGGACCTCAGCTTTCCGGGGCCTTTTATTGAGGGCTTTGCCTGTCTCCTCCCTTTCGTTGTTTTTCCCTTCCCCTGCCCCAAAAGGAGGTTAGTCCCCCTTTTACAGTGAGTGAACTGGGGGACTTTTACTGACCCAAGGCCGCAAAGGGGACACCATTCAAGGGGTTAACCACGCTCGATGCTCCCTTAATCTTAGCGGGGAAAAAGCGAGTGCTCTAAACCCCACAAGCTACCCTCTCCAGTAAACAAAAAATTTAACATAAAGCGGGACAAAACCTTTCGGGCCCATATGATCAAACAGTATAAAAAAAACAGTCTGGTAATAGGTTTTGGTTAAAAAAAAAAATGCCCAATTCAAGGGTTTTTTGGTTAGAATAGACCCCTTTTAACTTGAAATTAAGGGGCATTTTAAAATTTGTTCAACAACTTAACTTTTTAAAAAAAAAATAAAAAAAACCTAATGAAATTTTTAATTGAACCCTAAACATAGTGCTAAACATATAAATTTTTAACAAACATTTCTAAAAAGGGCGAAAATTTTTTAATAACACAATAAAGCATGAATAATTTTTTGAAACACCACGGGTAAAAATTAAGCATTTTTCCAAAAAAAACCCCCAAAACAACAAAAATATTGTAGCTCGGGCTCCTCTCAGGGGGGAAAAGGGGATGGGCCTAGTGGTCAGAACATTGCCTCGAAATTACGCCCCGGGTTTCCCGATTCCTGTTCAAGGAAATTTTTTCCTCTGGAGTTAAAACAGTGCCGATCCACTCCCCCCAAAAAACCTTTTGGGATGAGACTAAAAAAACCGGGGCCCCCGGGGTTTGCGAACGCACCAAAAACATCTTGCACAAACTTAAATCCTGTTCCGTTTTTTCCGTAAAAAGTAGGCCATTGTGTCCCGATAAAAAAAGATAAAAAAAATTTTCCCAAAAACCGAAATAGACACGGGGATTGGATGTAAAAAAAACCCACAAAGTAAATTTTCCCAAATTACCCTTGATAAAAAAGAAAAAAAAAAAAAGTTACCACAACATTACTTTCGCATTATGTATATATGTAAAAAGATGTAAAATTAAAGAATTATTTTAGCGGGCACATGCAAAAGAGTAGGCCATTGTATCCCGGGGGGGAACGGATGAAAATTTTTTAAAACAAAACTACATAATAGGGATTTAAGGGGGCCCTGGTTTAAATTAAAAGGATGAGTACTTATTTCTTTATCTCGAAATAAAAGAAAAAAAAAAAAAAAAAAACGAAACGCAACGGAATCTTTTTTACTTTTTTTATTTCATATTTCTTTCTTTTAAAATCGAGGATAATGAATAAGAAACTTATGTTTTTTTTTTACATCCGTCCCCCGGGGTTTTAATGCATTTTTGCCCAATTTGTTATCTTTTCCCAACCGGCAAACAAGGGCCAAATCTTACAAAAAAGCGAAAAAGGTTTTAAAACGTGCGGAAATTTTCCTGCGTGTTTTTGGGGGGGCCAGGGGGCCTCGGTTACAGTTTCACAAAAGGGATTTTTGGGGAGATTTGGGTCGGGCACGGGGGTTAACTCCGGGGGGAAAATTTTTCCCCCTTTTAAAGGGGGAAAACCCAAACCCCGGGTCGTAGATTGCAGCGCATTTTTTCAAACCCAAACTAGGCACCCCGTTTTCCCCCCCCCCCCCCCCCCCCCCCCCCCCACCCCCCACCCCCCCCCCATCCCACCCCCGGGGAAACGTTTTTTAAACATTTTTTCAAAAAAAGACAAAATCTAAACAACATTAGAAAACTGAATTTTTTTTTTAAAGAAAAACAAAAAGAAAAAGAAACATACTGTCTTTCTGTACCTGACTTTACAAAAACCTTTTTCAAACTCCCACCAGCCCCCAACTGTCCAGAAAACGGGCCCGAAGGCTGCACAGCTGCCCAGGCCTCAGTCACAGCCCACTGCAGAAACAGCAAAAGGGCCCCCCAGAATGCGGGTTTCCGGGAACTGGGTCAGTACTGCGCCGTCGGAATGGGGGGAAAATTATGTCCCTTTCCAACCACACACACACACACACACACACACACACACCACGCACCACGCAAAACACACACACACAAAACGAAAGCACACGCACGATGTACCCCACATGTCTAATATGACTAGAAGTAAAAGGGAGGGAAAATTGAAGACAAAAAAACCCCATCATCATAAATCATCCATCAAAAACATCAGACCCGTGACTTTGGCGGTCGGGGGGGACACGAAAGACAAAGCCGGGGAAAACCCCTCCTCCTCCATCTCGGTCCCTCGGCTCTGGCATAGTGCCGAGTCATTAATCCTGGTCCTTTCCCTCTGATGCCCACCCAAATAAACTTGTTCTGTTTTCCCTTTTTCTGAAATTTCGAGTGTTTCTTTTGCAGTACTTTTTTTGGGCCAGGTGTTGTAGGGGGTGACGGGGCCGAACCATGTCAGCTTTTTTTTTTCGATGGGGAGAAGGGGTTCTGTGGACCTGCCCCCGTGTTATTTAAAACTTTTGGGAAAAAATTTCTTTGGCCCTTTTTTTTCTCTCCAGGAAAATCCCCGGGCATTTTTTCTATGGCATTTTTTTTCAAATGCCCGGATTGGCTTTGCTGTTTCGCAGCCCAATGTCCGGGTTTTTTCCATTCCGTGCAGCAGGATAGTCTAAATTTGGGGGGTTTTGTAAAAGTTTTTGTTTAAATTGGGAAACGATCTTTTTACCTTTTTCCATAGGGTGGAAAAGTTTTGTCATGGAAGATGTTGCCATGGCTTTTCGATTTTGATTTCTGTCGTCGATGGGCCCGCCCTTTTGGGTTATTTGTAGCGCCAAGGAAAATTTAAAAGCGTTTTTTACCTCCTCCATTGCGGGCCGTTCATGAAAATTTTAGCAGTGGCTTTGCCCCGTGTTTTTCACAAGTACTTTCCCTTTTCCCCCGAGCTCCCCTTTCCACCCCCTATGTCCAGCTCTGTTCTCAAGTCTGGCCCTTTAAGATTTTTGGAAAGGTTGTTTTAATTTCCGCCCTTGAGGTAAAGGGTTACGGCAAACCGCAATTTTTTGGGGGGTTTCTGCCGCCAATGGAGTGGTAGAGGGGGAAGTCATGGGGGGTTTCTCTTCAAAATTTTTTTTCCAAGAACAGATTAAACAGGACTGAGATAACAGGCACCTTTTTTGTGGGAAACCCCAACTGTGGTTTTAAAGTAGCCCTCCGCCCGGGTTTGGGTTCAGAAGGACTCCCTTTGTTTGGGGTTTTTTGTATAGTGTTAAATTTGGTTTTTGCCTTTCCTTCTTCAATGCCAAACATTCTGAGGCCCCTGCCACCAGGCCTTCGGCCATACTCTTCGAAAGCCTTTTTTGGGGTGGGTGAAGATGGGGAACAGGTCCCTCTGATTTTGAAGATTTTTTTCTATAAGGATGTGGAAATTTAAAAAAATCGGGTTCGGTTTGTGCTCCCCCTTCCCTGAACCCAGCTTGCTCCGCAAGGTGTTCTTCTCCCTTTTTCCCTTCTTGGGGTCGATTCTTAAAACTTTGACTTTGATCTTCTGGGTAGCTGACGAGGCGGGATTTTTTCAAAAATTTTTTGGCATTGGCGTAAATTCCCCCTTTCTTGGGCAGGGGTTATGATGGGGATTTTTGGATTTTGGTTTCCAAATCTGTTGGGCATTTTTTGGCCACCAAACTTTCTGGAGTTGCCTGAAACAGGGGTTTAAAAACCCAATTTCCCCCCATTTTTGGAAAAGGTTTGCGGGGCCATGTTTGTTGTTTGGGTTTTCCCTTTTTAAAAGCTTTGGGGGGTTTTTGGGTTTTCCATTCGTCCCGCATTTTTAATAGATTTTTAATGGGCCGGGGTGTCTTTGATGTTGGGGGTTTACTTTTATTTTTTCTTGTCTTTGGGATTTTTAGTTGTTTACAGTTTTTGACCAATACTTAACGAACTTTTTGGTTTAAACAGGGGACTTTTTTCCGGGGGATTTTTTCCCCCCGGAATTTTTTCTGGAAGAAAAAAAGGGGAAAAAGGGTTTTTGGAAAAAGAAAAAAAAAGGGGAAGAAATGGAAAGAAACGAAAAAGAAAAGCCCCAAAAAAGGGAAAAAAAAAAAATTTTAAAAGGGA
The DNA here is from genome assembly GCA_028751875.1 of Rapana venosa. NCBI lineage: Eukaryota > Metazoa > Mollusca > Gastropoda > Neogastropoda > Muricidae > Rapana > Rapana venosa. Next base: position 12,878 of record CM054144.1, read on the forward strand.
AGTTCCCCGGAAAAGGGGGAAAAAAAAAACCGGTTGGTTTCAGTGCTCCCCTTGTTTTGCAGAGGTCCAAGATGCCCTTTGGGTTTGTCCAGGGCTGGTTTTTGTTTTCCCCCTGACGACGGGTACCTTTTTCTGCTTTTTTCTGGGACTTTTCTCTTTAAAAGTTTTTTGGTGAGGTCATTAAATGTCTTTGTCCAAAAGAGTTAATCCCCAAAAAAGCCCCCAAGCTTGTTTGGGAAAACTCCTCGACATCAGGATCTTTCATTTTGGGCCCACGTAAATTTGTCCCTGGGTTTGCAGGCTGTTTGTTTTTTTTTCATTTTCCCTTTTTTGAATACCAGCAGCCCCAAGGTCGTATCGTGCCTATGTCGTCCGGGGTTTAGGTTTTTTGTTCGGGGCCTCTTTTGATCTCGATTTGAACCCGCCGTGGTGTTAAGAAAAAAATTTTTTGGGTTAGGTTTTGGGCCTTTTGGCGCTTCCAGGTTGTCCTCCTTAAAATGTTTTGGGGGGTTTTGGGAGGGTTTTGGAAGGGGAAAAGTTTTTGGGGGTTTGCGGGCCCAAAACCCCAAAAAGGGACGTAGCCCCCTTTCCCGTTGATCTCTCCAGTTCAAAAAGACCAACTTTTCCCGGGCCCATGGTTTTGTAAAAAGTCGGGGACCCACTTTGGCTTTTAAAAAACCCCCTTTGAATAAAGATGATGCCCTTCTTGGGTATTTTTCAAAATTTTTCTTTTCAAGTTTTTTCGTAAATTTTTTAACTTCTTCATCGGGCATGGTCAGATGATGGTGCATAGAATTTTTTTAGGGATGGTGATGTGTTTTGGGCTTGGCCGACCCCCGGGGATGCTGAAAAACCTTTTGGGGAAAGCCGGTGTCCCGCTGAAAATGCCCCCCAAAACTACTTCATTTTGACAAAAAATTTCCACCCCCAAGTTGGTGATTTTCTTTTGCCCACTGTACCAGACCCTTGTTGAAAATTTTCATTTCATTGTTTTCCCCAAATGCTGTCCACTCACTTCTCCTAGTCCAATAATGCCCCACAAACACACAAACCACACACACACACACCACGCGCGCCCCGGGCGCGCGCGCACACACACACAAAATTCCCCAAAACCGCCACACCACAAAACAAATTTAAAAGCAAGCACGCACACACATACACAGGAGGAGAGAGAGGGAAAAGAAAAGGAAGAGAGGGGAGAGAGAGAAAAGAAAAAGAGAAAGAGAGAGAGAGAGAGAGAGAGAGAGAGAAGGGATGGGGGAGAGGGGGAGAGAAGGGGGAGAGATGTGCAACAAATCACTTTCTGAAGATTAAAAAGCCCAATCAAAAAAAATTTATAGAAGGACACACACCACCCACACACAAAACACACAAACACACACCCCACCCACACACACACACCACAACACACACACACAAAAAACCACACCAAGGGAAAGGGGGGGGGGGGGGGAAATACCCTGGGGGTTAGAGTGTTTCCGCGTTCGCTCGTGATCTGCTGACCCAGGTTCAAAATCTCGTTAAAGAGGTTTTTCCTCTGGATTTTCACATCAGTGCCATTCCTTCGGATTAGACAAAAAACCGGGGTTTTCCCGTGTGCGAACGCACGCGAACATTTTGGGGCGCACACTTTAAAAAAACACTTTCCCGGGTTTTTGGGAAAGAGTAGGCCTTTGGGTTTTGTCCATGTGATGGGTTGCCCAATTTTTAAAAAACCCTGCTACCCAGGGGGACTGGAGGGAAAAAGGGAAACGTGAGTTTTTTTATTCCATTTTTTCCCCGAATAAAAAAATTTAAAAAAAAACAACACACGAAATGCCCCGCACCCACAAAGGGACACAACACACACACAACACACAACAACACACACCACACACACCCCCAAAACACACCAGAGAGAGAGAGAGAGGGGGGAGAGAGAGAGAGAGAGAGAGAGAGAGAGAGAAAAGAGAGAGAGAGAGGAGAAAAAAAAAAGAGAGAAAAGGGGAGAGAGAAGAGAGAGATGCCAAAAAATTTATTTTGTGAATTTTACAACCCCTAGGGGGAAAAAAAATTTAACATGGAAAGAGCACACACACCTTTATGACTTTAAAAAATCCCCTATGAGGGTGCAAATTCTAAAATACTGCAAAATTAAATTGAACCCTATAAGAATAAGTGGGGAAAATTTTTTTGATTTTTTTCAAAGTTTCTTGTTTGATAGGTATATAATTATGAAACTAGAGAAAAATTTTTTGGGGTTTTCCTGTCATTTGAAAAAAACGACATTGGTATTCCGGGGCTAAATTCCCTGCAAGCTTTAAAAAGGCAATCACTTTAATTCACAGAAAATTGAGAAATTTTTTGCGCAAGTGGAATCTTAGGAAATAATCTATGACCCCCTGATTTGAAAAACACCCCTTTTTTGAAAAAGTTGCCTTGGTACAGGGGGTTAGCATTTTTGGGTTTCAAGCGGGAAAGGGGTCGGGGAAACGAACCCCCATGAGTCTTTGGTATTTTTTGGTTTGGCCGGCTCCCCCCCACACTGAGTGTGCTGGGGGCTTATTGGGAAAGGACTGGGATAAAAAATAATAATAATAATAATAATAATAATAAAAAATTAATGTAGGGAATTTATTTTGCGCGAACCCTATTTAAAGTAAACAAATCAAAACCCTTGCTTTAAAATTTCAACCACACATGCCCCCCGTCCCCCAAATATCAAAAATAAACAAATATCAGTTTTTATACAAAACAACCCCAGTTAGGTGGGGGTGAGGGAAGTAAAGGGTTTGATATTGGGGAAGTAGGAAAAAGATAACAGGGAAGATCTCAAGTAAGAAAAAGTGCTTTTGAGGTTTGATTTGAAAAAATCAAATTAAAAGGGTTTTTGGGGAAGTGGAAGAGGGGGGTCGTTTCCCTTTGGAGGGACTGGGGAAAAAGAGAAAAAAGCGACCCCCAAAAGTGGTTTGTTTAAAACTGGGTGTTCAAAAAAACAAAAGTATTTTCAGCTGAAGGGGGGGAACGGGACGGGGTGAAAAGGGGAAGACAGTTACGGGGATAAGGGGGGTTCAGTTTTGGGGGAGAAAAATTTTTAAACAAAAGGTATTAATCTTTACTTTAATTTTTTTGTGAGACAGGCAAACCCGTGAAAAAATCGCCCAAAAAAGGAGTGATTTGTTCAGATTTGTTTTTTTCTAAGGACTAGTCGAGCTGCAGATTTTTTATGCGTTGAAAGGGGGTGGGTTTGGTTTTCCCCGGCCAAAAACCCGCCAAGAGATAAACACGGGATCCAGACGAGAAAGAATGGGGGAGATGTGACAAGTTTGGAGTTGTTCAGTAGACAGGGTACTTTCGAATTGCACTTATGCGGCCCGTAATTGATAGAGCCCCAAAAACTTTGGGAGGGGCGGGTTTATTAAATTTTTTTATAGAGAGGTTTTTGTCAAGAAAACCCCCCCTAGATTTTTCACAGAGCTGGGAAAAGGAAACCCACGTATTGCTGAATTCAACTGAAGTCGTTGGATGGAGGAAAAAATTTATGTTTGGGCCCCTGACAAGCCTTCGTTTTTTTTTCGGCATTTAGCTGTAAAATTATTTTGATCACCAGTTTTTTTTAATTTTTTAGAAGGGGGAGTGGGGCCCTATTTATCAGGAGGGAAGGTAAAAATTTTTAAGGTTTTGGGTACATTGAAGCTGAGTGTCATCGGCCCTAGAAATGTGTTTAATATGATTTGGTTTTTTAAAGTGTGAGAGAGGAGCAATTTTAGAGAGTGAAAGAGAACAGGACGCAAAAACTGATCCCCGTTTGGGGCTCCAAAATTCCAGTTTGACAGGGTTTTTATTGAATTTTGTTTACAATAACTTTTGGTATCGGTTTGTGAGGTTGAAAAAAACCAGGTAGGGCAGTGCCCTTAATACCAAAAATATTTGGAGGCGGGAAAAAAAAAGAATTGAGTGATCTATAGGTCAAAGGCAGAAAATAGGGCGAGAAGAGTGGGGAAGGGAAAATTTCCCCTGCCCTCAGCGCGAGTAAAAGTGTATCAAAAATGTGGGGCTAGGGGTTTGGGTTTTTGGTTTCCCGTGGTTGGGGGCGATAGGGAAAATTGAAAAGTGGGGAAAAAGAGGGTTATTGGAATGAAGGGGGTTTTTGGGGTTGGTTTTTGAACAAAAATTTTTCAAGTACTTTTGAATGAAAGGTAAGTTAAAAGGGCAGGGCTGTAATTCTTTAAAAAAGTTGGGGTCAAGGTCATGCTTTTTTAGTAGGGGGTAATTGGGTTTTGAGAGTGATGGAAAAAATTTTCCCGGGCCAAAAAAAAAAAGGGGGGATGGGTTTTTACTATTTTGGTGACAGAGGGTACCCAAATTGTGGAAAAGGGAAATTTTGAGAAGACACAGCAGGGGAAAAGGGGTCAAGATTTGCATGAATTAATTTATCATTTTTTCGAATTTTTTTTTTTTGATTTTGCTTTCGCTTGTGGGATAAAAAACAAAAAAGGGGGTGCCAGTTTAACTGGGGATCAGGAAAGGGGCGGCTGGAAAAGGGGTCCCGATCCATTTTGGAGCGAAAGGGTTTCGACTTTATCTGAAAAAATAGGAAGAAAACTGGGGGGAAATTTAAAACAGGCTGTGGGTGGTAGGCTGAGGCTTGGTTTTTTTTTCAGATTTCCCAAAAAAGTTTTTGAGGTGAGGGTGGGAAAAGAGATTTTTTGTTTTGGCAGAGAAATTGGAAGAGTAATAATTTGTCTTTGCTGAATGGGTTAAAAAAATTTTACTTTTTTTTCGGAAAAACTGTTTATTGATTTTTAGTTTTTGATTTTTCCCCCACTGCCGTTCTAGCGCCGGGCCCTTTGCGTTTCGCCATCAAAATATAAAGGTCAGTTGGAGGTGCATGCTCGGGCAAGGGAATTGGGGGAGGACAGTGTTTTTTAGTGTTCTGAAAAAATCATTGTGGTCAGAATTTTTCGAAAGGGGGGTTCCAAAAGCTTTTTGAAAGAAGGTTTTAAAAGTTTTATGGCCCCTTTAAAATTTTTCGGGGGGTAACAATTTCTTTTTTCCCTTTCAGGTTTTTTTGATGTTAAGGAAGAAAAGAATGGCGGAAAGATTTAAATACAGTTCTTTATTTACGGGGCACGATGTAACAAGGGTTTAAAAAAGAAACATTGGTGATCAGCCCCGTCTAAAAAAATGACTTTTTTTGGGGTTTTGGTTTTCCTTTCCAGTTGGGGAAAGAGACTGATTTGAAAAGGAAAGAGAAAGACGTTTTTTACCCTCGGAAAGACTGGTTTTTCAAAAAGGAAGTTTTAAGTCCCCGAGAAATTTTGACCCTTGGGGGGTAGAGAGGCTATAATGGTTTAAGGAGGGTGAAAAATTTTTTGATGAAAAAATGAAAACTGTCGATTTTTCTTACGGTTAGGAGGTGGCGGTTATCACACATCGAACTTTTATCCCCTTTACGGATGCGGGGTTTCAGAGGTGGCTCCCGTTTCTCGGCCCCCGATGAACCCCAGATTCGGTTTCCCCGAACACTTTTGTGCCTTTTGGGGGAGTTTGTGTCAAAACCTTTTGGGGGTTTGGGGGTTCGCGGGGGACGGTCGTTTTGGGGGACATTGTGGTTTGGGCCCACCTCAAGTGAGTGGTTCCCCTAAGTCTGGCTCCGGACCCGAGCTAATACTGTCGGGGTTTGTTGGGGCTTTGTAAGGGGGGTGTCCTAGGAAGTTTGTCAGAACAGGGGACACCTTTAAAAAAACCACCAAAAATGACCCAGCAGCAAAGCAGGGCCCACCGGCTGGTGGTCTCACGGGGGGCCCCAAATTGAGGGTTTTCCGGGTACACTTCCCCGGGCTTGTGGATTGGGGCAAAAAACGTCTTGGGGATGCCTTTGGGGGGAAAAAATTTAAAAAGGGGCGGGTTTGGGGAAAGCAAGACCCGGAAAGTCCAAAAGAAAAATTTAAACAGCAAAGAAAAAAAAAAAGAAAAAATAATCCTTCTTTTGGTGTTCCCGAAAACCCTTTGTTTTGGAGAGTCCCTTTCAGCCCCAAAGGCTGGTTGTTGAATGCTTGATTACGTTTGCGCGTTTGTTAATATGTTTTTTCTTATGGTTTTTAATAGCTTGCTTAAAGTACATCTTTGTTGTAGGTGTAACAATAAGAGTTTTTTTGGTACTTAAGAAAATAAGATTAACACGTTTACCTAGCCGAATCTTATTTAAATGTTACTTGCGATAGTTATTGAGTGTTTTATCTTATTTCTGTTACTTGCGATAGTTTATGAGTGTTTTATCTTATTTCTGTTACTTGCGATAGTTATGAGTGCTTTATCTTATTTCTGTTACTTCGATAGTTATTGAGTGTTTTTATCTTATTTATTTTTACTTGCGATAGTTATTGAGTGATTTATCTTATTTATGTTACTTTGCGATAGTTACTGAGTGCTTTATCTTTTTATGTTATCTTGCGATATTTTATTGAGTGCTTTATCTTATCTATGTTACTTGCGATAGTTATTAAAGTGCTCTACTTATTTAATATGTTACATGCGATAGTTGCGAGTGCTCTATCTTATTCAATATGTTACTTGCGATAGTTATTGAGTGCTTTATCTCATTTAATATGTTATTTGCGATAGTTGCTGATGCTATATCTTATTTAATATGTTCCTTGCAATAGTTATTGAGTGCTTTACTTATTTCATATGTTACTTGCGATAGTTGCTGAGTGCTCTATTCTGCTTATCAATTTTTCGTAGCAGTTTGGTTTTTTCAACCCATTTCAAATGTACTTGTCACACACATAACCAGTAAATTCAAGAGACAAAACAAAAAAAAAACGGCTTGTAGTTCTAAAGCTTTATAAGGATATGAGCTGTTTATTTTGTTTTTCAGTCACATTTTTTTATCATAAGATTTTCATTATCCTTTCGTGACAAAAGGAAAGATGGGTAGATTTGGGTTTGTGGGCGGATGTGGAAGATTAAATTAAGGGCAGACGGAAATGGCTGTTCAACGTAAGCGCTTCGATTTGTTTGTTTTACAAAGATTCAGCGCTATATAAATTCAATAAATCATCATCATCATCCATCATCATCACATCACCCGCATTTTCACATCATCATTATCATTATATTTTTATTATTATTATTATTATTATTATTTTTAAATATATTATATTATTATTATTATAAAATTATTATTATTATCATGACGTTGTGGTTGTTGTCACTCTCATTATATTACTATTATAATTGGGGCTGTTGTGGTTGCTGTGGTTTGTTGTTACTATCATTATTATCATCATTAATATACGTGCTGTCATATTTATATTCTGTTTCAATCTGAATTCCCATTATAACTTAAATCATCATTTGGGGCTTTTCTTTTTTTTCTTTTTTTAGTCTTTTCATAACAAAAGACAACTGACTGGGAACTAAACACCCCCCTGCAGCATCAAAGCCTTAACCATTGAGGGTTTTGCTTCCTTTACTTGACTGCCGAGCTTAAAATGGGCAGACTTACGAATTTAAAAAAAAAACACAAAGTGATGTTTTTAAATCAAGGGAAAGTACTCTGGCCTGTAGGGCAATCATTTTTCTAAACACAGTTTTCTTTCCTTGACCATAAGCTTGCCTGGATTTTGTCTGTTGGCTAATTTTGTTTGACATGTCAACAAGTGATATCTTTTGGGGTTTCAGGCTCTCAAGTTTTATGATTTTTTTAAACATCTGTTGCACAAAAGTGACATCAGATGGATTCATCCCCGCTTCAGGGAACTTTACTTTGGGGAAAAAACATCACATTGCTTCAAGGGGACTAGTTGATGAACAGTTCAAGGCATGTATAATACACAGCCCAAATCTTCAAAACTTTTTATTTTTCCTTTCAGTGCATCTTTTGAACATTTGTAAAAAATAAATACAGTCACTTTTTTAAAAACCGTAAAACAATCTCAAAAGAACATTATAAGCTTTTCAATGATTTAAAGGGCATTTCATTTTTATGTTGGGTAATGTGCTGAATTTTTCAAAAAAGCTAAAATCACGTTCACCACAAAATGGGGGATTTTTTTCACTCGACTCCTTTGAGTTAACATGTAGGGGATTCAAACAAACTAAAAAAGAGCACCACCCCCCCCCCCACCCCCCCCCCCCCAAAAAAAGTAGGTCACTTGAAAGTTTTCTTGAATTTTTTTTGCAAGCATTTTTGCGGGAGATAAACAACAAGGGGTTAGCTGTCATCAGACAGAGAGACAGATACAGACGACAAAACAGACAACAACAACAGGGGGGTATCAAAAAGTAAGAAAACACCTCCACGGGGCGCTGACGGATGCTTTTGTTAAAAGCTTTTCCTCAAAATACAGCTGTAGGGGTTTTCATTAAGGCGCACACTGATTTCATTGGAGGAAACCCTGTGTTCGGTGCGTTCTCCGGGTATTGTACGGACACCCTTGGTTTCCTGGAAAGTTTTCTGGCAGCTTCCATTGAGTCTTTTCCCTTTTTTCCCGTCAACTTTTTTGTTCTAAATTTTCCCTTTTTGTACATTTTTTATGGGAAAAGATTCCCTTAATAAGTATTTGAGGGTTGTCAACACGCGAATGATGTTTCTAATCATCTTCACGTTTTTAATTTTGCCGATCTACATTTTTTACCATTTTGGAAGAATATTTTTTGTATAATAGACAACAGACAGAAGATAGTTAGATGGAAGGAGGAGATGGACAGACGACAGAAGAGAGAAAGATCGATAGATTTATAGAAAAATATAATAATATATAGATAATAGATAGAAGAAAAGATAGATAACAGACAGATAGACAGACAGACGACAACAGAAATAGATAAAAATAGATAAAAAAAATAAATAAATAAAAAAATAGATAGATGATAGAAAAATAAAAAAATAAATAGAAGATAATAAATAAGAAAGGAGGATAGGGTAATAGATTTGGACTCACCAAAAAAAACTGTCCACATAACCCCATTGTAAGATTTTCATTGTTTTCCCATGTCAAAAAACGCTCACTGTCAAAAAAAGTGTTTCGCACATTGCTTCCTTTGTTAACTAACCAACAAAAGAAACCCATACCAGAGACACAGACAACGACAGACAGTGTGCACGAACACACATACACACCGCACACACACACTTAAATTCACAACTGTGAAAAGACTTAAAAGAATTTTAACACCCCCACACACCCCCACAACACGCCGCACCCCCTACCCCCCCTTCACTTAAACCACACAACAACACAAACCCCACCCCCCAACACCCCCCCCCCCTCTACAAACACCACCCACACAAACACACACACTCCCCCCACCCCCCACCCCCTTCCCCCCACCCCCGACACACCACAACCCCACAAACCCCGCCCACCAAACCACACAAACACACCCACACACACACACACACACACACACCAACACACTTAACAATGACATAAACAATACTCAAACCCCCATCTTCCCTAACGGGAAAAGCCCAAACCCCCCCCCCCCCCCCCCCCCACCCCCCCCCCCCCCCCCAAAAAAAAAAACCAAAAAAAACCCCCAAACAACCCAAAAACAACAACAACAAACAAACAACCCCAAAAAAAACAAAACAACACAAAAACCCCAAAACCCCCACACAGAGAGAAAATATCCACCCCAATCGGTTTTTTCCCGGGGCAATTGCATCCTTTCAAAGGGGCAAAACATCTTTTTCTGTCAAAGGGGAAAAACCCGGACACCCCTTTTGACCTTTAGTGCTGGACCCGTCACTGGAAAAAATTTCATCAAAAAGCACCAGACCCAAGGGGGTTTAAGGGTAATGCACAAGGGGGTACCCACCAATAGCAGAGCGCAAACGTCCCAACGTCCTGCGCGTTACTTCACCGAGACAAACAAGACAAAACCTTTTGATTGTTTGTGTTAGTGTTATGTATGTGTGGGGTTGTGTGTTGTGTGTGTATGCGCGCGCGCGCCGCGTGTGTGTGTTGGTTTTTGTTTGTTTGTTGTGTTTTGTGTGGTGTGTGTTGTGGTGTGTGTGTGTTTGGTGTGTTTTGTGTGTGTGTGTGGTCAACACCAGAGTAAAAAGCATTTTTTTTTGTACAACAGAAAGAGCAACAAGCATCTATCCTTTTGTCAACACAAGAGCATCACCTTTTGTCAACAACAAGAGCATCTACCCTTTTGTTGTCAAAAACAAGAAACGCACTACCCTTTGTGACAACGCAAGAGATCTATCCTTGTTTCAACAGCAAGAGCAAAAACCTTTTGCAAAAGCAAGGCAACAAGCATCTATCCTTGTTGCAACAGCAAAGCAAAAAGCACATCCTTGTTGCCAACAGCAAGACACACCCTTGTCAACAGCAAAAGCAACAAGCATCTATCCTTTTTTTCCAACCCAAGAGCAACAAGCATCTATCCTTGTTGTCAACAGCAAGAGAAAACGGGCATTACCCTTTTGTCAACAGCAAAGCAACAACAATACCTTGTTGAAACAACAAAGCAACAAGCACTATCCTTTTTTTCAACACAAAAGCAAAAAGCATCTACCTTGTTGTCAACAGCAAGCCCAACAAGCATCTACCCTTTTGTAAACAGCAAGACAACAAGCATCTATACTTGTGCAACAGCAAAGCATAAACCCTTTTTGTAAACACAAGAGCATAACCTTGTTGTCAACAGCAAGAGAAACAAGCATCTATATTTGGGCCAACAGCAAGAGCATCACCCTTTTAAACAGAAAAGCAACAAGCACATCATTGTTCAACAGAAAGGGCTAATCCTTTGTCAACAGAAAGACAAAAGCACTACCCTTGTTGTAAACAGAAAGAGCATATATCCTTGTTTTAACAGAAAAGCAACAAGCATCTCCCTTTTGCAACCAAGAGCATTATCCTTTTGTAAACAGCAAAAGAAAAAAAGCATCACTTTGTTGCAACAGAAAACATCTCCCCTTGTGTCAACAGCAAAGCAACAAGCCATATCCTTGTTGCCAACAGCAAAGAGCATAACCCTTTTGCTGTCAACACAAAGCAAAAGCATCTACCTTGTGTCAACACAAGAGCAACAACATCTATCCTTGTTTCAACAGCAAAGCAAAAAGCATCTACCTTGTTTAAACAGCAAGAGCAACAAGCATCACCTTGTTGTCAACAGCAAAAGCAACAAGCACTACCTTTTTTGTAAACAGAAAAAGAAACAAGCACTACCTTGTTGCCAACACAAGAGCAAAAGCATCTATCCTTTTTTGTAAACATCGGGTCAACAAGCACCTTGTTGTCAACACAAAAGCAACAACACCTTTTAATATGAAACAAGTGTCAACAGCAAGAACCCCCTTCGCAAAAGTGTGGCAGCGAGAGCAACAAGCTTTTTTTTGTCAAAAACAAAAGCCAAGCATTATTGTTTTTAACAGCAAAGTAGCAAGCATTTTTTGTTGCAACGGGAAGGGCAGCAACACGGGTGTGTCGACAGAAAGAGCAACGGGCACCATTATGTCAACAGAAAAAGGGAAGTGGAAACAGCAAAAACAACCTTCTTTATGTGTCAACATCAAACAACCACATAAAGAGAAACAACCACATTGTGTAAACGCAAGTACAACAAGCACCCGCGACAAACAGAAAAGCACAAACATTATTGTCAAAACAAGAGAAACAAGCCCCTTTGTTATCAACAGAAAGGGCAAAAAACTTACAATGCAACAACAAAGAAACAAACACATTGTGTTAACAGCAAAAACAAACATTATTGGTCAAGGGCAAGAGCAACGCTTATTGTGTTTAACAGTTGGGGCAACAAACATTACAAGTCAATAAAAACCAAAAAGCATGTTGCTTTAAACACAAGAGCAACAAACATAAAATTCAAAAACAAAAGAAACAACATCATATTTTAAACAGCTGAGCAACAAGCATTTTTGTGCCAACCAAGCAACAACATTTTTGTATCAACAAAAGACAACAAATATTACAATGTCAACAACAAAGCAACAAGCATAGTTTGTTGTTAACAGCAAAAGCAACAAGAATCAAAATGTCAACAGAAGAGCAACAAGCATCTTGTGAAAAACACAGAGCAACAAGCTTATTGTGTTAACACTAGAGCAACAAACATTCAATGTCAACAGAAAAGCCCAAACAAAATTAGGGGGGTTCAACGGCAAGACAACAAACATTATTGTGCAACGGCAACCGCAACAGAATTATTGAGTCAAAGGCAAGAGCAACAAAAAATTTTTGAGTCAACGGCAAGAGCAACAAAAATTTTTGATAAAAGGGCAAAGCAACAAGAATTATGAGTCAACGGCACAGCAACAAGAATTATTGAGTCAACGGCAAGAGCAACAAGAATTATTGTGTCAACAGCAAGAGCAACAAGAATTATTGCTGCCGACAGCAAGAGCAACAAGCATTATTGTGCCAACGGCAAGAGCAACGAACATTATTGCTGCCGACAGCAACAGCAACAAGAATTATTGAGTCAAGGGCAAGAGCAACAAGCATTATTGTGCCAACGGCAAGAGCAACAAGAATTAGTGTGTGAACAGCAAGAGCAACAACCATTATTGTGTCAACGTCAAGAACAACAAGAATTATTGTGTCAACGGCAAGAGCAACAAACATTATTGTGTCAGCGGCAAGAGCAACAAGCATCATTGTGTCAACAGCAAGAGCAACAAGAATTATTGTGTCAACAGCAAAAGCAACAAGAATTATTGTGTCAACGGCAAGAGCAACAAACATTACAATGTCAACAACAAGAGCAACAAGCACCATTGTGTTAACAGCTAGAGCAACAAGCATCATTGTGTCAACAGCAAGAGCAACAAGAATTATTGTGTCAACAGCAAGAGCAAGAAGCATTATTGTGTCAACAGCAAGAGCAACAAGAATTATTGTGTCAACGGCAAGAGCAGCAAGACTTATTGTGTCAACAGCAAGAGCAACAAGAATTATTGTGTCAGCGGCAAGAGCAATAAGAATTATTGTGTCAACGGCAAGAGCAACAAGCATCATTGTAGTCAACCGCAAGAGCAACAAGAATTATTGCTGTCGGCAGCAAGAGCAACAAGCATCATTGTGTCAACAGCAAGAGCAACAAGCATCATTGTAGTCAACAGCAAGAGCAACAAGAATTATTGCTGTCGGCAGCAAGAGCAACAAGAATTATTGTGTCAACGGCAAGAGCAACAAACATTATTGCTGTCGACAGCAAGAGCAACAACAGTTATTGTGTCAACGGCAAGAGCAACAAGCGTCATTGTGTCAGCGGCAAGAGCAACAAGCGTTATTGTGTCAGCGGCAAGAGCAACAAGAATTATTGTGTCAGCGGCAAGAGCAACAAGCATTATTGTGTCAACGGCAAGAGCAACAAGAATTATTGTGTCAGCGGCAAGAGCAACAAGCATTATTGTGTCAGCGGCAAGAGCAACAAGAATTATTGTCAACGGCAAGAGCAACAAACATTATTGTGTCAGCGGCAAGAGCAACAAGAATTATTGTGTCAGCGGCAAGAGCAACAAGAATTATTGCTGCCGGCAGCCAAAGCAAGAAGAATTATTGTGTCAGCGGCAAGAGCAACGAGAATTATTGCTGCCGACAGCAAGAGCAACAAGAATCATTGTGCCAACGGCAAGAGCAACAAACATTATTGTGTCAACAGCAAGAGCAACGAGAATTATTGTGTCAACAGCAAGAAAAATAAGAATTATTGTATCAACAGCAAGAGCAACAAGCATTATTGTGTCAACGGCAAGAGCAACGAGAATTATTGTGTCAACGGCAAGAGCAACGAGAATTATTGTGTCAACGGCAAGAGCAACGAGAATTATTGTGTCAACTGCAAGAGCAGCAAGAATTATTGTGTCAATGGCAAGAGCAAGAAACATTATTGTGTCAACGGCAAGAGCAACAAGAATTATGGTGTCAACGGCAAGAGCAGCCAGCATGGTTGTGTCAACAGCAAGTGCAACAAACAGTATTGTCAACACAAAAGAGCAACAGCAATACTGTCAACAGCAAGAGCGACAAGTATTATTGTGTCAGCGGCAAGATCAAAAAGCATTACCATCATCAACAAGAGCAGCAGTAATATTGTGGACAAGGGGCTATAGCTGAGTAGATATAAAGGTAATACTATTATAACCCCTCACTGCTTTGCCTTCCCTGGCCGTCATGAGGCAGGTACCCATTGACAGCTGGGTGAACTGGGGGACTGTACTGAAGCCAAGAGGCGCGTACGGTCACCCATCCACTTTGGTAATCACGCACACTCACTCACTCACTCATCCCTTGGTCGGGACAACCGTTGGGGTACCCGCATGGACGCTGCAAGTGGACCGCTAAATGGTTCTGTCCTGGACTGTTTTCAGGAGGCTTGGTACAGTGAGGCCGGTCCACTCCTTGATGTTGGACATCCAGCTTTTGCGTGGTCGTCCCTGCCTCCTTGCTCCTTCCACCATTCCCTGCAGGACTGTCTTTGACAGGCTGTTATGCCTTGTTGTGTGGCCAAAACCACTTCAGTTTCCTCCGTTTGACTGTATCTAGCAATGGTTCTTGTTTGCCAGCCAGTGCCTCGATCTGCTGCCAACGTAGTCATTGGTTTTGCGGTCTCTGTAGTGATTTTAGGATCCGCCTGAGGCACTTCATCTCAAAGGCTTGAATGCGACGTCTAAAACGGCAGTAAGTGTCCATGCTTCACAGCTGTACAAGGCAATGGGTGTGACGAGTGCCTTGTAGAGTCTGACCCCTTTGGGGTGGGTTCTGAGTTTTGGTTTTCTCCACACTTTCGCCCGCTTAGTCATGGAGGAGAGTGCCACAGCAAGTCTGATCTTCACCTCTTGTTGCTCGTGCCTTCTTTGGTGATGACTGCTCCAAGTACTTGAAAGTTTCCACCTCCTCTAGTGTCTCGCCACTCATCTTGATGCTGGGGAAATGGTCAGTGTGGTACTGTTCACTAGGATCTTGCTCTTTTCTGTGCGATCCCATACCGTGGGATTGGCTGAGTTTCCAGTCTGGTGGTGAGATCCTGGAGTTCTTCTTCACGCGGCCCATGAATCAATATCGTCTGCGAATCGAAGATTGCCCGACTGGCCTTCCTCTATTGTGATTGTGGGGCTTGAAGCCAAGGAGGGCCTCCTGCATGATGTTCTCCAGGAACACGTTTTAAAAGAACGGGGGATAGCGGGGAGCCTTTTCGAACTCCAACTGAAGTCCGGAAGAACTCCCCGATTTCTCCACCCATGAGGACTGCACTGTGGGAGCTGTCAAACAGCGCCTGGATGACTTGAATCAGGTCCTCGTCGAAGCTATAGTCTCTCATGACTTGCCACAGAGCTTCTTGCCACACTCGATCGAAGGCCTTCTTGAAGTCAATGAAGTTGTTGTAAAAGCGTAGTGATGTTGGAGATGCTTCTCTATGAGCATTTGATGTTTAAGATCTGTTCGACAGTGCTTCGACCTGGCTGAATCCTGCCTGTTCTTCTGATAGGATTTCTTCTGCTTTTGGTTTCATCTGTTCAAGGCAATGCGTAGCATAACTTTGCTTGGAAAGGCTTATCAGACTGATTGTTCTGTAATTTTGGCACTTCTTCAGGGCTCCCTTCTTTTGGGAAATGGAACAGATGGATTGGGTCCACTGTTTCAGGCCACTCTTTGCTGGTCCAGATGCGTTGGCAGATGAAATTTTTAATGCCTTGATCACCTCGGGGCCCCCTCTTGATGAGCTCAGCCGGGATGTTGTCAATCCCTGGTGACTTGCCTCCTTTCAGGGATCTTACTGCTTCTTTCTACCCCTTCCTCCATACCTGTGTGTTTTCAGGATCTGATTGTCTGGGATCTTGCTCGTGAAGTTTGTTCGGGTCAGCCTTCAGCTTGTAGTTGTACAGGTCCCCTGCAATACTCTGTCCATCTCTTCATGATAGTGGCGCTCTCTGTAAGGACTGACCCTTCTTTGTCTTCAATAACGGAGAGGTCTTTGGTTGCTGGACTTTTTTAGTATCTTGATGGTCTGGTACGCCCTTTTTGCTGTCTCCTTTCCCATTGCCTTCCCCAACTTGGAGCATTTTTCTGACTCCAGTTCCCCATGGCCTCAGTCATCTTCTTCTTGATTTATCTGTTGACTGTTCTATACTCTTCGGCCGTTCGGGTTTTTGTTCTTCACTGGGTTTAGCTCCTACGTTGGTCGCACAGGTCCAGGATATCGTTGGTAAAACCCCCGGTTGGTTCTTTTTCCTCTCTTTTCCCAAGGATCTCCAGCGCTGTTTTCCTGAATGGTCTTGCTGAAGGTCTCAGTGAGGGTTTTTGATGTCATCTTGGAGGAAATTCAATGCTGCAAAAACGCCCCCTATCTCAGCTTTAAAGATTTCAGTGACTTCGGGGGCCTTCAGCTTTTCCATGTTGGGAAACCCCAAACGGGGATTTCTTCTGGTTCTTGGGCTTCACTTGATCTGTAAGGTCATGAGTACCATGTCGGTCACTGCCAATATCAGTGCCAGGGAAACTTCTTGTCTGGGCTTTGTTGATGCTCGACTTAAATCGTTTTGGGGCCAAGATGTAGTCAATCTGGTTATGTGTCTTTCCATTTGGTGAGTGCCACGTCGTTCTTCTTGATGTCTTGTGGGGGTATAAGGTGTTGGCGACAGTAAGATTGTGGCTGCTTGCGAATTCCAAAAGTCTGAGACCTCTATCATTAGTTTCGTCCATGCCAAAACGGCCTACCGCACAATGCTGCCTAATCTTAGCTCTGGGGAATCAGGTGTGGTTTTCAGTAGACTTTTCAATGCTCTTCTCTGGACTTTAAGCTAGCAGCCGGTTCACATCACTGGGATGATTCTTTGGAATTGTGCTGTAAAGGAATAGGCCTTTGATGTCCTTACTAATTGATTTCGAAAGTACCTGTCCACTGATGCAACATCCAAACTAGTCACGTCTCTCATTCTCTCACGTCTGGACTATTGCAATTCTCTTCTGGCTGGTCTGCCAGCATCATCTATCCACTCCCTTGAACGTATACAAAACTCTGCAGCTTGACTAGTCCTCAGAAAGAAAACAAATCTTAGCACATTACTCCTCTCTTGCGATCCCTCCACTGGTTGCCTGTGCCACAGAGAGTAAACTATGAGATCAGTACCCTCTGTTACAAATGCCTCCATAAAACAGCACCTTCCTACCTCTGTGAATGTCTTCACCTGTACACTTCTTCTCGTTCCCTCCGCTCTGCTGCAGAACCTTTTTTGATAGAACAATCGACAATTTTTGTTTAAAGCGGCTTAAGAAAGCTTTGATTTGCCCCTTTGGGTTTTTCCCCTAAAAACCGAAACCAGTCTCTTTAAAACATTTTAACAAATATGTATACCCAAACTTTTTCCCCACATTAGGGAGAGAAAAAAGCATATTGTGGGCCTTTGTGGAGTCTGGGATTCTTTTAGTTCGGTCACCGCAGCCAAATATGGGATTGTAATACATAACAAAAATATGTAAGGGGTAACGCCCCGTTTCACTGTAAACCATCTTTGGAGTTGGGGGCTTAATTTAAATTTTTTTAAAGCAAATGGTGGACATTCTCCACTTTTCTGTTGAGACACCCCCTATTTCTGCTCCATACAAAAATCGGTTTAATTTTGATTAAAACGTTTGACAAAAATCTTGTTAAAAACCCATTTCCATAAGTTCTAAAGTTTTAAATTCCCCTTTTTTTCTTTAAAAAGGAGTTCACTTACTGCTTTACTTACCCAATTTTTTTTGAAGGAATAAGCCCAGGTATTTATAGGAATTTAAAGGAAAGGGAAAGGGAAAAGGGAGCCCTAACCTAAAGGGTCTAGGGGAGCGAGGCGTCAAGACCCCCTTTTTTCAGGGGCCGCAATGAGGGGGGCCCCCTCCCTTCCCTCGCGCTTTCCCTTTCCCTGCCCCTAAAGAGGGGGGTACCCATTTCCCGGGGTGAACTGGGGAATGTACTGAAGCCAAGGCTGCAAACGGTACCCATCCAACGGTAACCACGCTCGCGTGTTTAAATTTTGGGCGGGAGGAAACGAGTGTTTCCGCCCACTGACTTCCCCCCCCAGAAAATGGGAATTTACGATAGTATTTCTTTTCCTTTTAAAAACCCAAAACCTCTTTCTACCACACCCCCCATTTCTAAATTGACATTTCTTTATCAAATTAAATGCAAATCTAGCTTTTGTGATGATTACAAAAACTTTGGGTTTTTGAAACCCTGCAACACGTCCGAATTAAAACATGTCGTACAAACAAAAAAGACTTTTCTATTCAGGGTAAATTGAACACCGTGTTTACCGTTTTGAAACTTCTTGGCCAACTCGTTGAGAAAATGAAATAAGAGAGGGCTGTTTTTCGCCTGTTTTAAAAATTTGAAGCAAATATTTTCTGTTCGCCCCATAACGAACCCCAAAACGAAAACTTTGGAATGCTCTGTATATTTTCAAAATATTTCCATTTACACCATTTTATGCGGTGGGCCAAAGTTTGCTAAAGAAAAAAGGGAAAGCCTTTTATGAAACGAAAAGGCGACATAAATTTTTGTTTCTTGGGAGTTGTTTTTGGAAATTGCAAAAATTAAAAAATGTGTCTACCGGGGGTATCTTTTCGAAAACCGCCTTTATTTCCCCAAGGATATTTCTGTTTTCACGAAAGTGATAAGTTTATTAATTATAACTTGGGATTTACTAATTGTTTAATAATGGATGCCTCTAAATTGTCTGGATTGTGGAGGGTTTCCCTTTTCTTAGAATGGGGGGGGATATAGCTTCTGTCCAAGATTTGGATAAGTAAAAGAAAAAATTTTGTTAAACAGATGGACAAGAAAGGATATTATTCTTCTAGATTAACTCTGACTTAAAAATTTTCAGGGTAATCCCTCGGGGCCAGCAGTTTGTTTTTTCAGATGTTTAGGGCCTTAACATTTCTTCCTCAGTGATATCTAAATTTTAAAATTCTTCACTCCTGCGGAATGCCCATGATCAGATAAACTTGCATTTCTGCCAGTGCCCCCCCTTTCACCTCCCCCATCACCAAAACCCCCTTTAAAATTTAAAACCCTTTGCCCCCAGTTATCCCTACTCCTTTTTTTTCCTTAAAAATTTTCTTTATGGCCCCCAAACTTTCAAAATCTTTTAAAAAATTACAAGTTCCCATTTTTTCTTTAATTTTTTCTTTTTCTAAATTTTTTTTTTAAATTTTCTGGGTTTTACATAACTTTCGCCCAAAGAAATTTAGTCTAAAAACAAAAAACAAAAAAACCCCTTTTGGGCCTCAATCGCCATCAAACCCCTCCTTCCCTTTCTTTTTTTGCCCCTGAATGTTTTTTTAAAACGGGAGGGCAGAAACAGCATGTTTGTAAAAACTTTTTACAGCCTCTTTAAGGGTTGGAATCACGAGAAGAACGTTTCATCTGTTCTTTAAGTTGTCCAAATAAAGATTCTGAGAAGTGTTGTTTGCCCCGCGACCCCAAAAATTTATCAAAACAAACACTTCTGTCCTTTAACGCTCAATTTACATTTCATAAACATACAACTATGGGCATAGCTTTAAACAAACGTTCTCAACATGCATTCACAAGGGACGAAAAAAGAAAAGAAAATAAAAAAAATCTAGACACGTTTCCTGGGGAATAAAAATAAAGGAAACCTTTCTGTCACCTGCAGTAAACCCTTTAGTAGTAAAAAACAAAACTTGTACCAAACAAAAAATTTTTCCGTAACTGTTTTGGGCTGTGATCTTGTGAAAACCTGTGGAGAGTAGATCATCGTATTGGAAAGGGGCGCAAAGTTGAAAGGGTTCATCGCCGAAGCAAAAAAATCACCCCCAAAAAAACCATGGCTGTTTCTTGCTGTTCTTGCATTTAGATCAGCATATGTACTGTCATCATTTTTGTCTTCAAA
The DNA here is from genome assembly GCA_028751875.1 of Rapana venosa. Taxonomy (NCBI): domain Eukaryota; kingdom Metazoa; phylum Mollusca; class Gastropoda; order Neogastropoda; family Muricidae; genus Rapana; species Rapana venosa. Next base: position 32,748 of record CM054144.1, read on the forward strand.
AATATCAACATGCAACGTCCAAACATTGAAATACCATCTGGAAATATTTTTCATAATATGGGCTATCAGTTGGGTTTAGATATGTACAAATCATAAAAACATCAGACAAGGGACCAAAAAAATTCGTTTCTATTTGCATTATGATCACATTGTTAAATGGGGTTTTAAATCCCTTTTAAAAAAGTGCAAAAAACTTTTAAATAAAAAAAACAACCCCACCACTATTTCCCTTTTTTTGAAAAAATTTTTGGCTGGTGCATAAAAGCATAACCGGGAAGGGTTTGAACAAAGTTTTTCATAAAAAGGTTTTAGTGAAACAAAAAAAAATCAACTGAGACACAAAGAGTAAAAAACGTCCATTTTGATGCCAAACCTTCCCCATTCCAGGCCCGATTGTGCCTGACGCGGGGGGAAAAAAAATACTGCACCTTCCCCTTAGGTCATGTCCTTACGTAAAAAGAGAGAGAGAGAGGAGAGAGAAGAGAGGAGAGAGGAGAGAGAAGAGAAGAGAGAGAGAGAGAGAGAAAAGAGAGGAGAAGAGAGAAGAGGAGAGAGACAAGAGAGAAGAGACAGAAGATAGAGAAAGAGACAGAGAGGTGACAGAAGAGTGAAGAGAGAGTGACAGAGGAGAGAAAGAGAGAGAAAAGGAGAGAGAGAAAAAGAGAGAGGAGAGAGAGACGACAGACAACAGACAGACAGACAGACAACAGGCAGACAGCGACCAAATAAACAAAAAAAATTTTAGGGGAAAGGTCAGCCAAAAATTGAAAAGCTTTTTTTAAATCACCGAAACACCCAAAAAAGGTAACAAAGAAAACATTAAACGCAAAATTCAGCAACAGCGAAAATATCAAACCTAAGTTTTTTGGGGGACAGGGTAGCTCAGTGGTCAGAGCACTGGATTTCCCCAAGCCAAGGTTAACAGCATTGACGGGGTTACCACTTGGATGGGTGACCCTTTGCTGGCGCTTTGGTTTCAGTACGTCCCCAGTTCACCCAGCTAATGAATGGGTACCTGCCCTCTTAGGGTCAGGGAAAGAAAGCAGCGACGGAGAGGAGATGGGCGTCGCTCTCAAATTGCTGGCCCCTGGAGAAGTGAGGCCTCTGATATTTTGCTCCCGAGAAATAGGGGGGGGGGGGGGGGGGGGGGGGGGGGGGGGGGGGGAGAAAGAAGGCAGAAAACGACAGACAGACGGTCAGGCAAGCAGACAGACACACAGACGGGACAGACAACAGACAGACAGACAGGCAGGCAGGAAATGATTTCCCGGTAAAGGGACGAAGGACCGTGAACAGAGGGAAGGGACTGGGTTTCTGACAGGAGTGTGAACAGACATGGTGACAGGGTTCCTTCCTTTTTCTGTGACTGTGCCCTTGAGAGACAGAGAAGAGAAGAGAGAGAGGAGAGAGAGGAGAGGAGAGGAGGGGGGTGGGGAAGAGGGAGAGAGGATGGAGAGAGAGAGAGAGAGAGAGAGAGAGAGAGAGAGAGAGAAATAAACAATAAATCGATAGAGATATTGTTAGACAGAAAAGAGTCGTGTTTTAGAATGTAATAATTATGTGCACTCACTAAAAGCAAGACAACACGTTACATTCAGGGTGCGGAGGGGTGGGGAATACACAAAGGCGGAAATTTTTATTCATTTGAAATAAAACCCCCCTGTTTAAAAGCAATGCCACCCTTTGTATCCTGATTATTTCATAGTTGATGATAATGTCCCTTTTCGCATTACTCCGGAGAATTTATTTTTCTTGTTTAAGATTTATACAATTGTCACCAATTTTCAATCTCATATATCCCCAAAATTTATTTATTTTTTTTATCAAATTCATATTTCAATCATCATCATCATCATCATCACATCATCATCACCCATCATCATCATAAATCATAAATCAAATTCATCATCATCATTATATTTTTAATTTTCATCATCATCTTTCACATCATCATCATCATCATCATATCATCATCATCATCATCAATCATCACACAACATCACTTATATTATCATCATCATGTATCAATTCGTCTTCTTTGTCAACCGCGTAGACAGCAACTAGTGTTGTCTGTCATATGAGCAAAAATGCATTGCGCTGCCGTTAAGCGCTTGAAAAGTCAAGCCCAGCGTATCCAAAATCGTCATGGGAATGATTTGTTATCTTTTAAGTCTTTCTGGGGGAAAAAGGTAGGAGAATGAACCAAAGAGGCAGAAAACAGACAAGAAGGAGGTGACAGGAAGTAACGGAACAAGGCAGAACAAAGAGAGGGATAGAAAAGATGGAATTCCTAGCAAAGAATTTTCAGAAGGTGGTGATGCTTTTTATACTGACAGATCTCCAGCATCGTTGCGGTGGAGAGATATCTTATGCCCTTTCCCTTTCCCTTTTTTTTTTGGGATTTTTTTTGTTGTTTTGTTGTTTTTTGTTGTTGTTTTTTTGGGGAGGGGGGTTGGGGGAAAAGGGGGCAAAGCACCTACTAAGTCATATCTTGATACAGCAGGTAACGAAATACATCAAACTTAATCGAACCCTGTCAATTCTTTGCTCGGGAAAAATGAAACGAATTTCATCTTCTACCTCTTTTTCAACACAGTTCACATTGACCATCAGTTTTAAATCCGTATTACACCATTTCTTGTTGTCATCAAGTCCAGGAGTTCATGTTCTGAATCTTCCCAAAGAAGGAATCCATCCCATTGATTTGACAGTACTTCAATATCTTTTTTGCTTTATTAAGTACGTTAATTGACAAATACTAGCAATACTTTCCATTTTTGGGTCCAAACGAGCATGCCAGTATTGTTTTAATGAACTGACCAAAAGAGTCCAGAGACTTTTTTTATAGAATAATGAAGTTTCATTGTCAACTCCGGACATAGCCATTCACAAACCAAACTGGTAAGTCAGTAGTCAGAGAAGTTCTCTGTTACTGCTACTGGTATCCATGTAACCCAGAAACAAACTTCGCATGTGGGTGAGGAAACCCAATAGAAAAAAACAACATAAAAACATATGGAGACTTGGAGAGGAGACTGACGCCACCAAGGAATATCCTAAGCCCCCCGACAAGACATAAAGACAAATGCAAAGCCAATATGATACCGGTTTGGTCGAGGCCCGGGTTTTCCCAACGACCGCGTTTTCCCATTGATAAACACCAGGGTGGAAGTGACAAGTCAGCTACTGGAGTTAAAAAACATTACTTAAGCCCCCTAGAGAACAGATCACCATTGGTACATGGAACTTCCGTACACTCTATCAGGGCGGAAAAAATCAAAGAACCTAGAGAAATGAGTTTAGCCGTATAAATGGGACATTATTGGACTAGGAGAAGTGAGATGGACCCAGCATTTGGGGAGACAATGATGAGAGGCAACAAGATCTGGTACAGTGGTCAAGAGAAACATCACCAACATGGGGGTGGCATTTATTGTAGAAATGAAGTAGTGGGGTGCATTATCAGCTGTAAAACCGGGCTTCCAGCAGGATTATCAGCATCCGGGTGTCGGCCAAGCCCAAGAATTTCACCATCATAACAAATTATGCACCTCATCTGACCATGCAGATGAAGAAGTAAAAGGGAATTTTACGAAGATCTTGAAGAGACCATTATGAAGATACCAAGAAAGACATCATCATCTTTCAAGGGGATTTTAACGCCAAAGTAGGTCCTGACTCTTAAACCAATGGGCCGGAACAGTTGGTCAGTTTGGAATTGGAGAGACCAACGACAGGGTACTACGTCTGTGGAGTTTGCCTGCACCACAGACTTACCATTGCCAATACCCTCTATCCCCACAAGCAGTCAAGGAGGACAACCTGGCATGTGCCAAGCGGCAAGATCCAAAACCCAAAATAGATTTTATCTTAACACCACGGCGCTTCAAATCCAGCATCAACAGAGCCAGAACAAGAACCTACCCGGGAACTCACATAGGCAGCAACCACGACCTTGTGCTGCTGGTATTCAAAATGAAGCTGAAGAAAAACAAACAGCCTGCAAACCACGTATCAAATTTTGACGTGGAAAAAACTGAAAGATCCAGATGTCGAGGAGATCTTCCAAGCTAAGCATGGCGGACGTTTTGGGGCATTAACCTCCTGGACAAGGGACATCAATGACCTCACCAACAACTTTAATGAGGCAGTCCGAGAAACAGCAGAGGAGGTACTGGGTCGTCAGAGGAATCAAAACCAGCATGGACTACCAATGACATCTTGGACCTCTGCGATACAAGAAGAGCACTGAAACCAACCAGGTCTTCCAACCCTAAAGAATACAGGAGGCCAACAATCTTGTGAAGAAGTCAATGTTTAAGGCCAGAGAGAAGTGGATCGTGATCAATGTGATGAGATCAAAAAAAGCATGAAAGTGGTCAACAGTAAAAAGGCATAAGACACCCTGAAGAAACTCACAAAACCACTTAAAACCAAATCATCAGTCATTGAAGACAGCTCCGGAAACCTCCTCCAGAAAGCTCAGCTGCATTGAACAGGTTTTCTGGGTATTGTCAAGAACTGTAACAACTACCCAATACAACCTGACAAGGCATAATAGAAGGGGAAAAGCAGAAACATCAAGGGTACCCTCGCCATTACCTATACAGAGGAAGAAGTGAAAGAAGCCATCCGCAGTTTACCAGTGGGAAAGCCCCCAGTAGCAGACAACATACCAGCAGAGCTGCTCAAGCATGGGCGAAACAGTCATCACACATGTTACAGCTATTTGTAGAAGATTTGGGAGACAAAACAGTGGCCAACAGTATGGACACAATCACTCATCATACCCCTGCCCAAGAAGGGAATTTACGCCAATGCCAAATCTATAGAACAATCAGCCTCATCAGCCACCCCAGCAAGATAAATGCTCAAGTTATTTTGAATCAACTCAAAAAGGGAGGCAGAAGAACACCTTGCAGAGGAACAAGCTGGGTTCAGGGCAGGCAGGAGCACAACGAACAGATTTTTAACTGCTACATCCCGATGGAAAACATCTTCAACATCAGAGACCTGTTCCACAACTTCATCGACTTCAAGAAGGCTTTCGACAGAGTAGGGGCACGAAGGCCTGTGGCAGGTCTCAGAATTTTTGGGCATTGAAGAAGGACTAGTGCAAACCATTCAAGCATATAAAAACACCGCAAGCATGCAGTCCTTCTGAACAATCAGGTCGGAGACTACTTCAAAAACCACAGTTGGGGTCCGACAAGGATGCTGTTATCTCCAGTCCTGTTTAATCTGTTCTTGGAAAAAAATTATGAGAGAGACCCCCATGACTTCCACTCTACCATCTCCATTGGCGGCAGACCCCTCAACAACTTGCGGTTTGCCGATGACATTGACCTATGGGGGGAAAAGTAACACAGAGCTGCGAGATCTTACGACCAGACTTGAGAACAGAGCTGGGGGCATATGGGATGGAGGTGAGCTCGGAGAAAAGTAAAGTACTTGTGAATAGCCCGAGCAACGTCACTGCTAAAATTTACATGAAGGGGCCAGCAACTGGAGGAGGTAGAGCTTTTAAATACCTTGGCGCTACACTCAAAAAGGGGACGGCGATCGACGACAGAAATCAAAGTCAACTGCAGGGCAACATTTTCCCATGCAAAATTCACCACCATATGGAAAAGTAAAGAGATCAGTTTCCCAATCAAACTAAAGCTCTACAAAGCCCTAATTCCAGACTATCCTGCTGTAAAAAGGTAAAGGTGTCCCATAACCTATAAGGTCGTAGGGAAGCGAGGCGTCAGAGACCTCAACTTCTCTGGGGGCCAGCTTATTGAGGGCGGCGCCCATCTCCTCTCCCTCGCTGCTTTACCTTCCCTGACCCTAAAGGGGGCAGGTCCCAGTTTACAGCTGGGTGAACTGGGGGAACTGTATTGAAGCCAAAGGGGCGCAAAACGGTCACCCATCCAACTGGTAACCACGCTCGACGCTGCTTAACTTTGGGTGAGGGGAAAACGAGTGCTCCGAGTGCTCCGACCCCTGAGCTATCCCGTCATCCTGCTGTCCGGAAGTGAAACCTGGACATTGCTGATCAAAGCAAAACGAATCCAGTCATTTGAAACAAAATTTCCATAAAAACTGCTGGCATATCCCGGAGAGAACGAAAGACCAATGAATTTGTCAAGATTCAAATAACACGGCTGGCAGGTCCACAGGAACCCTTCACCATCGTCAAGAAGAAAAAGCTGGCATGGTTCGGCCACGCACCCGCCACAAAAACCTGCCAAAAAACAGTACTGCAGGGAACACTCGAAGGGGCAGAAAGAGGGAAGACAGAACAAGTCATGGTGGACAACATCAGAGAATGGACCAGGATGAATGACTCGGCACTACTTTCGCAGAGCCGAGGACCGAGATGGGTGGATGAGGCTTACCACGGCATCGTCTTTCGTGTCTCCTCCACGACCGCCAGGGTCACGGGGCTGATGATGATGATGATGATGACCCCAAAATGGGCTCAGTCAAAGATTATCTATCCAGTTCTGCTGTCCATCTCCCCGTTCTAGTTACTGCATTTCTATGTCTGTCTGCATACGCTTTTTAAACCTTGTAATCTCGGAAGGAAAGAAAGAAAGAAAAAAGAAAGAAAGAAAGAAAGAAAAAAAAGAAAGAAAAAAAGAGAAAGAGTGAGTGAGTGAGTGAGTAACTGAGAGACAAACAGACAGGGAGACAGGGGTTAAAAAGAGCCAGAGATAGCGAGCGAGAGAGGACGGAAAAAAGAGAGAGACAGAGACAGTGAGAAACAAATAGACAGAGACAGAGATAGACTAGAGAGAGAGACAGAGATAGAGACAGAGACAGAAAGAGAGGAGACGAGACAGAGAGAGACAGATAGACAGAGACAGAGATAGACAGACATAGACAAAGAGAGACAGAGACAGATGGAGACAGAGAGACAGAGAAACATACTCAGGCAGGCAGAGAAACAGACATGCAGATAGACAGACAAAGATACGGGAGAGAACAAGCAAGAGATAAGAGGACTTCTCTTTACACTGAAGCCTTCTGACTGACTAACTGACTGACTGCCCCAAAAGCTGCACTGGCTTCTGTTTGGCTGAGGCACTGTCACAAAGTAGTGTGGATGTATGGCGAGGTTCTGAACAGTGTGTTCCCCTGTCCTCCTCCGATACGGTCTGGCTGACTCGGTGAGAGTTGTCACAGTTATAATAATTCATTGCTCCATGACCTCGTTCATGATTGTCTGACAGACACCATTTGCAGACATTATGTTGATTAATTCCCGGGCGTCTGGAGACACACATCAGTGAACTGTTCCTCCAGATATGATCTGAGCAAGGAGAGAAAACTACGGCATTACAAACCCCATCTTTTTGGCTCATGCCAGCATTCTTTTCAACCATCCTCGCGTAACTAACTGAGAATTTTCATCTCTCTCTCTCTCTCTCTCTCCTCTCTCTCTCTCTCCTCTCTCTTTTCTCTCTCTCCTCTCTCTTCTCTCTCTCCTCTCTCTCTCTCTTTCTCTCTTCCCCCTCTCTTCTCTCCTCTCTCTCCCCCCCCTCTCTCTCTCTCTCTCAAAATCATGTTTGAGGGAAAAAATGATTTTGGAAAAAGAAAAAGAGGGAGATTTCAAAAAGACAATTAACGAAAATAGTATCAGTATTAAACTGGAAGAGGCTATTTCATTCACTAACAGTAATGTGGATAAGGCCCTCGAGTTATTTGTTGACTGCCTCCTAACGGCAAGCAAGTGCATGGTTAAACAATGCAATATGGGGAAAAACACAGGCGATCTTTCCCTTTGGGTTTTGATGCTGAATGTCACAGAGCAAAACAAATGACAAAGAATCAGTTAAGAACATTTAGAAGAGCGAGGAAGGAGTCTCATAGAAAAACATATCTAGAAGGGGAAAAGCAGTATAGAATTTTGTTAAAGCAAAAGTAGAGATGGTTCAGAAAAGATCTTGCCGAGTTGTTGACAAAGAAAAGCAACGATTCTGCATTATTTTGGAAAGAATTAAAAAAAAGGATTGGAGGGAGTGAAAGGACTGGCATCAGTGATAAAATAAAACTGGAAGAATGGCATGAACATTTCAAGAATGTGTATAATACTTGGAAAATACAGCTCAAGATAAAAATGATTCAAATTTGCAGTTTTGGAAGAAGACAAAGTCACATCTTAAATATGCCCATACTAAAAGAAGAAACTAAACGTGCAAAAAACAATCTAAAAAGTGGCAAATCCCCAGGAATAGATGGTGTTACAGCAGAGATGCTAAAAGCAGGTAAAGGAGTTGTGATAGAGCTTTTGGAAAAATTCTTTAATCAAATATTTAGTCAAGGGATTTATCTTAAAGAATGGGCAAAAGCAATAGTAAATTCCTATCTTCAAAAAGGGTGATGCAGACAACCCAGACAATTATAGAGGGGTTTCGTTTAATTATAATTATGTAAATGTTATACATCAATTCTTAACACACGACTGTACGTGTGGTTTGGAAGACACGCACAGCATTGTTGAAAACCAGGGAGGTTTCAGGAGAAATTATTCCACAGTCGATCATTCTTTACATTGTATTCTGTTATCCAGAAATGTCTTAATAGTGGGAAAAGAAAGCTGTACGTGGCATTTACTGATATCAAGAAAGCATTTGACTCTGTACATCACCAAAAACTACTTGAAGCTGTTCTTGATGCTGGAGTGAGGAGAAAGTTTTTTGCTCTCTCAAAGCTATGTAAAGCTCACTCCTATCCTGTGTAAGAATTAATAACGACTATACAGATTTTTCCATTGTCCTACGGGAGTTCGCCAAGGTTGTGCTCTTAGTCCGACCCTTTTTCACTTTCTATAAATAACTGAGCTCATCATATTAATGAATTTGGTGTTCATGGAATTCAGCTTATTCCAACTGTGAGTGAATTGTTTATTCTCTTATTCGCTGTCGATGTGGTATTGTTGTCAACCACTCCCAGAGGATTGCAGACTCAACTGAATTATCTAAAAACTTGTTGTAATAATTTAAAACTTAGTGTTAATAAAGAAAAGACTAATGTTACGGTTTTTAGAAAAGGTGGACACCTATCAAAAAATGAAAAATGGTTTATGATGGTGATCTTGTGGAAGTGGTGAACAGTTACACTTACCTTGGATTTACATTTACAACAAAACTAAGTTGCAAACTTGGAACTGCTGCTTTTGTTACAAAAGGAAAAAGAGCGTTATATATTTTAAGTAGAGCTTATTCAAAATGCAAAGAAATGACACAAAAAACTTTCTTCAAGATATTTGATGCCAAAGTGCAGTCGATATTGTTATACTCCCCTGAAGTCTGGGGAGTTAATAGAAATCGATAACCTTGAAAAAGTACACCTTTTAGCTTGAAAACGATATATGGGCGTACCTTTGAAAACGCCAAACAAATTAGTGTACGGTGAGCTAGGCAGATATCCTCTTTTCATCAACACAACCGTCAGATCTGTGAGGTATTGGCTGCATTTACTGCAGATGGAAGCAGACAGACTTCCAAAACAATGCTATCAGATGCTTTTGTCTTTGGATAATCGGGGTAAAAAATGTTGGGTGACAGATATTAAGGACATGTTATGTAGCACAGGTTTTCAGTTTGTATGGATGAACCAAGGTACCGGTAATGAACGCAGTTTTTTAAGTGAGTTCAAACAGAGATTAGTAGATTTATTTATGCAGGAACGGTCATCCACCCTACGTGATGGGAGTAGATATGAAATATATAGAACGTTCTAAGATGTCTTTGGCAAAGAGCGATATCTTTCATGCATTGATATAGTATGTTTTAGAGTCGCGTTTTCACATGTAAGACTTGGGGGATTATCTATAAACTGCAATATGCATAGGACAGTGAAAACCCTGGATAGCAATGGCATGTGGTTTTCAAGAAAAATGAACAACATTTCTTACTTACTTGTCCATTATATAATGACATGAGAGAAAGTTCCTTAAAGATTTTTTGATTTACCTCTGTCAAGACTGCTAGATGGAAAGAGCGAAGATGTCTGTCGCCATGTCGGTAAATATGTGTTTCATGCTATTAGAAGACAGGCTATTCTTGAAAATTTTGGTCGTCTTCATCTCAACACCTCCACCCCCACCACTTTCCGAATATTAACTTGAGGTTTGTTCAGTGATTTTCTTGTTCAGTTGATATATATTTTATTTTAATTTTTCTAGGAAGGATAGATGATAAAAAGCTGTATATCAGTAATAGTGGAGAATATCTAAATGCTTTTTTTGTAAAATATAAATGGGTTTTACTTTGTATTCTGATTGGGAACAGGTTATTATATTTCGGTTGTCTACATAATGACCCCCATCCCACCCTCCCTCAATGTGTATGTATGCCTATGGCCAAAACACATTAAACATTTGAAATCTTAAAATTCTCTCTTCTCTCTCTCTCTCTTCCCCTCCTCCTCTCTTTTCTCTCTCTCTCTCTCTCTCCCTCTCTCTTCTCTCCCCTCTCTCTCTCTCTCTCTCTCTCTCTCTCTTGCTTCTTGCTGTATCACCTCTATTTTAGTTTATCCATATTACTTAATTGTAATCAGTGTATCAGTTTTCATGTTAATGTTTAATTCATTTGAGAGTTAAATGTTTATTAACGCATATCTCTTTTCTCAAAAAAGTTATAATCTATGGATCTCTTGACATTAATGTTCAGAGCAGTTAGGGATTATGTATTGTTAAATATAATTTTAAAAAAAATCATGTTGTCGTTGTTGTAATAGGGTTTTTTCCCTTGTTTTGTTGATTGTCCCTAATCAGGGCAAGAGCCGGATGAAAAAAGTATGTGTATACTTATTCTGTTACCCTTGAAAAATAAAGATTCCTTCCTTCCTTCATTCAGTCATTCTCTCTCTTTCTAACATGTGAGGGAAAGACGTTTTACCGAACTCTTTCGAAACTCCCGAATGAGTCTGGCTTTCCAGTATTCTCTGTCTAACCTTACTATTACGTTCTGATCTTTATCAATGCTGCGCTGTTCCAAGTGCCAGCTACTAGTTGTTCATCACTGTGACTCGTTCCTCGTGTGGTTCTTCCAGCATGTAATAACCAGCTGAAATATGGGCTAAAGTGAAAACATACGAAGAACAAGAGACTGTTGTATTCTGATGTCAGTTGTATTATTTTGTGATGCGTTAATTAACTTTGTAATTCAATGCACACATTGAACATAATGTATAACTCTTAGTGATAAAACAGCCCCGTATGGACCCTGTGGATGAGAGACAAATCAGCATGGTTAATCAATTGAAGAGTGTAACAGTCGTGTATCAGTAATTTGAAAAAAAAAAAGGGGGGGGGGAAAGTACACAAATGTAATAAAGGTTAAAGTGTCTAAAACAAATGTAGGTGTAGGAGGAGAAGGCATCAGAAACCTCAGCTTTCCTGGGGTTGTCAACTTCTAATAATTATTCTTACACAATCACGCCCTGGCTATTTAAAGAGGTCTCTACCGGCCCCCATGGGTCATTTAAAACATCAATCATGCAATAAACAAAGTAAACAGCACATTTTCATCAATATTATCGAATACAGGGAAAAAATTTCACTTATTTGGCTTTTCGAAACACACATAACTTCTCACATTTCTGGATAATGATATTTCGATACCAGGATATAAAGTAATCCGCAGAGATTACTCGTTTTCGTGTGAAACCGGTTTAGTAGTTTAACATTCATCAGTCGATACAGTTTTAAACGCATTTGTAGTTTAGAACAGCATAGTGTTAGAAACAAATATGGATAGAAGTAAAATAAAAACAGTCCAAGCCAGTTCTTCTTATTACTGTTTTTCTTTAAGAAATTCTACAGAAAACTTTCAAGAGTGGATGATAACTATTATTCTATGATGGATGACATTAAATGAAGATTCCAAAGATATTATACTAGTAGGTGACTTTTAACATTGGATTTATTTAAAGCTAATATACAGGTGGATCAGACTATGAGTCTTTCAATTTAAAGCAATTATAAAATCAACAAATCCGTGTAACTAAAAATTCTAAGACTTTTAATTGACCATATATATGCTATAACCAAAAATACAATCATTAGAAATAAATGTTCCATATTTGGTTGTAGTGATCATTTTCCCATTGTGTTTACGTGGTGTTAAAAAGGGGTTAAAATTTCCAAAATTGAATCACATAATTATCACTTATAGGAATTTTAAAATTTTGATAATAATGAATTTCTTTCAGATCTATTAAACTCGCCTTTAAACCATGTATATCAGTGTACTGACCCTAATCAGTCCATAGAACTATGGTCAATATTTTTACAGTATTATAAAAAGCATGCTCCACTTCAAAAAAAAGAGTCAACTACCAATCCAAACCTCCAGGCTGACAAAAGAATACAAAAACATATTATCAAAGAGATTATCTTTTGAAAAAAGGAAGGAATCAAGAATATAAAAAGCAAAGAAATTATGTAACCTACCTACTACGGCTGAAAAAAAAATACTTCGAAGATCTAATCAACAAAAAGAAAGACAGCAAGTCTGTATGGAAAGCTGTCAACCTTCTTCCCAAAAAAGAATGTAAAAAAACAAAAAAGTTTAGATGAAATCTCTGCTGATGACTTAAACCACCACTTTGCAATACTCAGATGAATAAAAAACAATGATAACTCAAAAACTAATGACTTGAATGTCTTAGAACCCTTCTGCTGCAACAAAAATATAATTTTGAACTAAAATTCCATGTATGAGTGTGCATGAAGTATTTACTGCTTTAAAAAGTATGAACAACAGCAACTTGGGGCCTAGATGGTTGAATGGTAAAATCCTAAATTAGCTGCACCAGTTATAGCTGAGACACTCACATACATCTATAATCTTTGTATAAGAAAAACTTTCCAAATATGTTTAACAAGAAAATTATTCCTTTGTATAAATCAGGAGATCGAACAGCCCCCTTCTAACTATAGACCCATCTCAATTCTATCTTTTCTTTCAAAACCATTAGAGAAACACTTTAAATAAATGCCTACTTACTCATTTAAATAAAAACAGCCTTATTCACCCCAATCAGTCTGGTTCAGAGCAAATCACTCATGCCACACTGCCCTTGTAAAACTTATAGACAGATGGTATTAATATGAATAAAAAGGAATTTACTGGAGTTTTTTCATAGATTTTGAAAAAGGCTTTTGATGTTAACGACCAAAAATCTGCTAATAAGGAAATTTGTAAATAAAATATCCCCTGATACCTTAAAATTTATATTTTCCTTCCTTTCTAACAGACAACAAAAGTTTATGCCCAAAAAATATTTTTCGACTTTTCTACTCCAATACATTTGGTTCCCCCAGGGGTTTTATTTTTGGGGCCCCTATTATTTTCTATTTACATTAATGATCTTCCCTTATTTACTAAAGCTTCCGTGATTTATTTGCAGATGACACCACTATTGATATTAACCATGTTAACGTTTGAAGTCTTTCGCAATTTGCAAGAAGATATAAATGTACTTCTGGAATGGACTCACTTGAACCATATGGCCTTCATCCAAAGAAAACAAATTTATGTTCATTTCTACCAACGAAACGACAGAACCTTAATAGCAATCTACCATTTCTCTACATTTTGGAATGAAAAAATTGAAAGAAGTCTCAAATCACAAAATTTTTGGGAATAACTATTAGACAACACCTATTATGGTCTCCCATCCAAAACCTGTCAAAAAACATTGCCTCAAAAATATACCAACTCCGTAAGATAAAAAACTTCCTACTCTGCATGCCAGAAAAATATTCTTTTATTCTTAATTCAAAAAAAAAACAATAGATTATGCATCCCACACTGTGGGATATGGCCAGCAATAATTTACTTAAATTAATAGTGAGGGTGCATAAACGGCCCTAAAGCTTATCCTAAAAAATCATCCCTCTTTAACAGTTGCTGACCATTCAGATATTAATATTTTTTTTTCCCCTTAAGTCCAAGCTTCTTTTCAATAAAGGAAATTTGATCATAAGTCTTTCATGGAATGCCCCATCTTATTTCAAGCCTTCACAGTAAAGATTTTAGAATCTCATTGATTTAATCTAACCTACCTAAGATAACACTATTCAAAACAAGTCTAGCATATTCTGGGGGCTGGCTGTGGAATAGGCTTCCTACCAACTAAAAAATGAAACTAATTGAAAAAATTTAAACAATGGTATCAAGATCTTTGATGAAACAATGTGATACAACATATCTCCTTCCCCCAAAATGTATTATACAAAAATTTTTTTCCGGTTTCCATACTTCTTGTTCCTCTCTCTGTCTCCTATTCTGTCTCTATCTCAGACCCGTCTTCTGTCCTTCTGTTCTGTCCTGTCTGTCTATCTATCTGTCTGTCTGCCTGCCTCCTGCCGCCTGCCTGTCTGTCTGTCTGTCTTTCTGTCTTCTTCTTCCCTCTTCTGTCTCTTCTTTCTCTATCTCTCTCTCTCGGTATTTGTTGATATCCAAAGTGTGTGTATTTTCATATGATCATAATTATGCTTTTTTTTTTCTTGCAGCTTTTTTCTTTTCTTTTCATTTTGAGGCTGGATGAAAAAAAGTCTTGTTACTTAATCTATTAAACCCCCTGAAATAAAATTGCGTTTGCGTTTGTCTTGGGAAAGGGCCCCCCCCCCCTTTCCTCCTCTTTTTCCTTTCCCAAACCTGGGGGGAAAAACAGGTTTAAAAATATCCACCATTTCCTAATAAAAATTTTTAATAAATGTTTTTGCCTTCTTTATTTTTTAACCCTTTCCCCTTAATTTTCATCCGCAATTGGGGGTGCCCTTTTACCCTTTTTTTGTTTGGGGGCTGCCGGCCTGCCCCCTTTTCCTAAAAAAAACCATCCATCTTTTTCATTCAACCATTTTATTAAAATTTTCCCATTGGGCCCCCCCTTCTCTTTTTTGGGGTTTTTGTCTTCTCTTTCCCCTTTTCATTTCCCCTCCCTTCCCTTTTGAGGCCTTTTTCAATCGTCTCTAAACCTTTTCCCAAAAATTTCCTTTCCCCGTCGCCTTCCCGGGTTTTCTGGCTGTGGTTCCTTTTTCCCCTCCCTCCCAAAAAATTTTCTTTTTTTAAACCTTTTTTCAAAATTTTATAAACAAAATGAAAAACCATTCCCCTCAAATTTGTTTTAAAATTAAAAATGGTTTGGTTTTTTTGTTTTTCTTGTTATATTATGGATTATTAATGGGTTTTTTGTTGTTTGTTGTTTGTTTGTTAGTTAATTTATTTATTGTCTGTGTTTGTTTTTGTTGTTTCTGTGTTGTTGTTGTTTTTTTTTGTTTTTTTTTTTTTTTGTGGGGATTGTTTGAATTTATAAGTTGTTATTTTCATATAATATAATTTTTGCTTTTGTTTTGTTGCAGGGTTTTCCTTTTTTTCCTTTTTAGGTTTATTTTTAAAAAATTTGTTTTAAATTTAATTTAAATTTAAAAATTGGGGTTTGCTTTGGGGTCCTTCCTCAAACCCCCCGTTTTTTTTCTTTCTTATTTTCTTCTTCATTTTATTTCACTTTTACTTTCTTTTTTTTTCAACCCCTTTTCTTTTATACTTTTTCTTCCCTCTTTTCTATGTTCTTTTCAAATTTTTTGTTTTTCTTTTCCCGCACCCCACAAACCACCACACACAACAAACACACACCGTTTCAACGCACGTATTCACCATGCACAAAAATACACCCAACACACATGTTTGCACACGACCACAGACCCAGACACAAAAATCCCCCACACACTCAAACGCACCCACACCACGCGCGCGCGGGGAAAACAACACCCCACACTCCCACTCCCCACACATACACACACGCCCTACCCCAAAAACCCCTTTCACACACAAGCCACAATGGGACGCAAGAAAAAAAGTTAAACATTAAACGGGGGCCATCGTCCCCGAAGGGAGCGGGGGAGGGGCTGAAACCAAAAAGGCAAAATGGGAAATGACCGCTGCCGACAGACAGACAAAACAGACAAGACAGACAGCGCCTGGGGTGCTGGGGGCCGGGGCTGCACGGGGGTTTTTTTCCCCCCCCGCCCCGCCTGCAGTGCGGGGCTGGGAGTGCTGGCTGCGGCTGTGCTGCAGTCTGGTGCGTGCGTGCTTTCGTGCTTTTCGTGCTGTGCGTGGGTTTTCTGTCGGGAGTGCTTGGCTGTGCAGTGCTGGCTGTGCTGTGCTGGGTTGGGTGCAGTGCTGTCTGTGCATGGGTTGCTGTGGGGCTTGCCTTGCAGGTGGGTGCAGTGCTGTTCTGGTGTGTTGCTGGCTGTGCTGTGCTGCAAACTGTGGGGGGGGCTGAGGGTGTGCTGGCAGTGCTGTGCGCAAATCTGTGCTGTGGTCTGGTGTGTGCCGGCAGGCTTGGCGTGCTGTGCGCAGGTGCTGGCTGGTGCTGTGCGTGCCCGTGCTGTGCTGCTGTGCTTGCTGCAGGGGCTGGGGCTGCCAAAAAAAGTGCCCCAGCATTTGTGCCCCCTCCCCTTTTTTCCCCTTTTATTTCCCCCCACCTGCTTTTCCCCTTCTATTTTTGTCTTTTCTGTCTGTTTTTTCTTCTTCCCTTCCTTCTGGGGCCTTTTCTCCCTCCTCTCTCCTTCCCCTCTTCCCTCCCCCTTTTCTCTCTCCTCTCTCTCTCTCCGACTTGGGCTCTGCTGTTTTCCGTCTGTCTTTTCTGTCCCGTCAATCTGTCTCTTTATCTATCTATCTATCTATCTATCTTATCTATCATCCTATCTATCTATTCTAAACTATATGCTGTCTGGGCTGTCCCGTCTGTCTGGGTACTCTGTCTCTCTAAAACTTTTGTGGTGTCGCTGTCCCCCTGCTTTTGTTTTCTGTCTCATCCTGTCCCCCTCTACTCTTTTCTTAAAACGCATGTACCCAAAAACACGTTACGAGTTTTCTGAAAAAACTTTCAAAAAGTTTTACAGGTTTTTCTTGCTCAGTGTTCTCTTTCGCAAAAAAAAAAAATTTTTCCTCAAAACTTTCAATAACCCGTAAATTTCTTTTGGGTTCATCCGTTAACAAGCTAAAAAAACCCGATAAAGGGAAACTTTCCCTGAGATTTTTTGGGCTTTTGTAAATTCTTTTTTCTCAATTTAAAAAACTATAATTAAAATTTTGTGCCCTGGGGAAAGGGGTTAAAAAGCTTATGCAATAAAACCCTTGGTTTTTTTTTTTCAATTTTGTCTGTCTGTCTGTCTTTCCCGTTTTTTCACCCCCTTCCTCCTCACTCCTCTCCCCTCTCTTTAATCCCTCTCTCTCTTTTCTCTCT
>CM054144.1:52500-85000 GCA_028751875.1 Rapana venosa
GTGTATTACGTTTCATAGTAACGTTCATCCACATGCATATATCATCCGCATATTGTACTAAGATGATATCCTTTGATAAATTCATTGGGAGATCATGCAGCAGGATATTAAATAGGATAGGAGCTATCACAGAACCTTGGGGTAGTCCCATATGAAGCGATCTAACACTTGAATATGATTTAGCTACTCTTACTTGAATTTTTCTGTCTGTTAAAAAACTTTTGATATAAAAATACAAGTGCCCAGAAACACCCACCTTCTTAAGTTTACCTAATAACTTAGCATGCCAAACTTGGTCATATGCCTTTCTAATATCAAAAAATGTTGCAAAAACATCTTTCTTCTTGCAAACTGCATTTTTATTCGTGTTGATAGTTTAACCAAATTATCTATGGCAGATCTATTTTTTGAAAACCTGCTTGATTGACAGGGATTATTTTATTTTTAATGGCAAAAAATACATCAGCCTTTTTAGAATAATTCTTTCCATTAGCTTGCCAGTGTGAGAGGTCAAAGCAATTGGGTCTGTAGCTGGTTTTGTCAGATTTAGGCTTTCCCTGTTTATGAACTGGAATGACAATGGACTCCTTCCACTTTACTGGCATACCTCCCTCAATCCAACATTTATTGAATAGTTTGTGGAGTAGATAAATGAAATTTGTTGGTAAATGTTCAACATGTCATTTAAAAACTGCATCTGACCCGACAGACGTTTTCTTGTTAGAAAGAGATAGTAACGCATCTCTTACTTCGTCCAGTGATATTGGAGCATTAATGCACGAACCGTTGTCAGAGACTGGGTCAGTACGTTCACCTTTACTTTCTTCTTCTGTTCTGTAGTTTCCTGCGTTTAAGTGACAAGCCTTCAAGACGCATTGATTCAGAAAACATGTCTGCAAATGCCTCTGCTTTTTCTATGTTTGATGGAAATTCTTTATTCTCCAATTGCACTGGACAATTTTGGTAAACTAACACCTTTTTTCATTTCATGATATTTATCCCAAACCTTTTTAAGATCTTTATGATTTGAAATTTCAGTGGTACAAAAAGAAGTCCAAAATTCTCTCTTGGCCTGGGCTACAACAAGGTTACAGTAATTTTTTGCTTGTTTTTGTTTTACATTATTTTCTGATGTTTTATCTTTTAAATAAATTTTATACATTAAGCGTTTGTTTTTTACTGCTTCCTCACATGCTGGTGTCCACCAGATATTTCCCAGATGTTTATTTGTTTTTAGGGTATTTATTTTGGGGGATAGACAAAGTGGCAGCATGAATAATTGTCTCAGTAAAACTGGAATATAAATGGTCTATGTTTTCAGTCTCAAAGTTGTCTGTATTGTAAGTTTCAAGGATGCTTTCAAACTTTTTCCAGTCTGCTTTTTTGTAATTAAATTTTGGAATTTTGTCTTCCTGGGTGTCACAGGAAGCTGTTAGTCCACTAAGCGTTGTAATGACAGGCAGGTGATCGCTGCCAAGGGTGTCATTGTGCGTTGACCACTCACATTCTGGAGCTAATGCAGGAGATATAAGCGATAGATCTAAGGCTGATGCTCTGTGACTAGCAATGTCGGGAATTCTAGTAACTCTGCCATCATTTAGTAAGTACAGGCAGGAATCAACTATGTTTTCTACAAAGCGATTAGGGGTTTATTTTTTCACAGTCTTTATCCCAAAAAGGAGCATGTGCATTAAAATCTCCTGCTATAAACCACTTTTCATTATCTTTAAGGTTGTGTATCCATTCAGTGTTCATATCATTAGGTCCCCTAGGTAGGTATACAGATACAGTGTTTATTATTAAATTGTCCCCAAATTTTACACGTGCTGCACATGAGTGTATATCTAGGACCTGGTTAGGCACTGGTGAGGGGCATGTGCAGTAATCCACCCCTTCTTCGATGTATATAGCTGCACTGATTTTGGTAGCAGCATCCACCTGTTGATGGACAGGTGGATAATAGTAACCAGGCAGCTTAGGTAGTTTGTTCCTGGTTACATTCAGGGATTGTAACACAAGGACTTGGTATTTATTGTTGGAAAGATGTTGGATTAGATAATGTAGATTAGTGGAAATAGATCTAGCGTTCCACTGCATTAGTTTCAATACGTTGGACTTTTTAGATCTAGATCGGGTAGGCATTTTAAATACGGAATCAATTGTTTTAAATATTATTTAAAAAAAAAAAGAAAAAAAGACAACAATCAACTCTAAACTTCAAAAATGCAAAATATTAAACAAATTAAAATTAACAATTATGTGACCCAAAATGTTGGCTCTTTATGCGAAAGATAAACACTGCACACTGAGTCAAGTAAAACAGCTAGATCTACTGTGGATATGAGCAAAAACTAAACAACACCACAGCTAGGCTAGTGCACTACAAGTTGATATACAAACTACCAGTCACAGTCTCTCAGCACATCAAAGTAATTGTCCTGTCTCTGTCGTCTCCACCATGGGAACTGGTACTCTTGGTAAAGAAACGGCCACTGGTTGTAAGCTGGCTGTAGCTGGTAATCTTCAGAGACGAGGGTAGATCTAGGTGACTGGTACACATTTTTTTGGTAAAATCGACGTCTTGTTTTTCTTGTTATCAAAGCCAGCTTGATAACATCGACAAATATATGCTTGAAAATGGATTTACTTTGTCTACAGAAAAAACTCATGTTGTGCTTTTTAATAATGGCAGTAATCCGGAGGAGCTACCAAGATTTAAGATTGGGACTGAAATAATTGAATACAAAAATACAATAAAGTTCTTAGGTGTTATTCTAACTTCAAAGCTACTTGGAATATACATATTGAGCACTTATTAACAAAGGCAAGAAAGTGCATAAACTTACTGAAGATAATTAGTAAACAGTTTTGGGGACAAGACATATTCAATCTAAAATGTTTAGCTACATCTCTTGTTCGTTCGAAATTATCATACGGACAAGAAATCTTTTTCAGCGCTCCAAAATCTTTACTTAAAAAGCTACAAAGTGTAGACTGCAAAGCTTTCAGGCTTGCCTTGGAGTTCCGTATCATGCATCAGCTCTGGGAACGTACAATGAAGTTGGTACATTGCCTTTGGATGATTACCGTCAACTGGCATGTGCTAATATGTTCTTAGAAACAGAACGACTGAAAATTTCATTTCTGAAGAAGTAGAAGTAAAATCCGAACTACAGTTTCCTAAAAGAGCAAAAGATATAACTTCCTTAATGCCCATTAAACACATATGTGTCTGATCTAGTGGAAAATTCTAATGTCAATGAACACAGAATGGACAAACGAGAGGCAATATTACCTTGCCCATCGTGGGAGATGAACAGAGCACACTTCGACATAGAGGTAACTAATGTAAAAAAAGAATGAGAAAACTGAACATTATGGTTTCTGATGTTCGATCCCACATCCATCAAAAGTATTTTCATCATTTACAAATTTATACAGAGGATCCCCGTCTGGATAATCAAGAAACAGGTTCAGCTTTTGTTATACCATCTTTAAAAATAGAAAAATCATTCTATGTTGGTAAACACCATTCGATTTTTTCGGCAGAATTAGTAGCAGTCTTAATGCTCTAAATTATGTTCTTGATTTGCCATTGTGTATATTTCAAATCCTTATTTTTTGTGATTCTAAGTCGGTTTTGTATGCTTTAAAATCCTTGTGGTACAAGACAACTTCAAACATTGCATTAGAGATTAATCATGTCATACACCTTTTAACCTTAAAAGGCACAAATGTCACTTTCTGTTGGGTGCCTTCACACAGTGGATTCTTTCCAAATGAGTGGGCTGATAGAGCTGCTAAAAGAGGTGCAAAGCATGAACGGAAATCAGCAACATTGCACGTGCCTTTATCATTACAAGAGGGCTACCACTTATTAGAACAAACATCATGGAA
Organism: Rapana venosa; assembly: GCA_028751875.1. Lineage (NCBI taxonomy): Eukaryota > Metazoa > Mollusca > Gastropoda > Neogastropoda > Muricidae > Rapana > Rapana venosa. Next base: position 56,398 of record CM054144.1, read on the forward strand.
AAAGGTCACATATCACCTAAAAGAGAGATTTCTAAACAGATCTGTCATCAAAACTGATAAAGCAAGAGTCGTGAGTCATTCTAAGGCTTGCTCAAATATCTCCACAGCACGAAGAGTGAATAGTTTGTTTTATAGAATAAAACTTAATGCATTCGTAACCAAATTCAGTAGACACAGTAAATGTCTGTGTGGTGAGAATATTTCTAATACTCATATAATATTTGAATGTAAGAATACAAAAGCTTTTTTACCCCAATTTTCTGAAAACTCCCTTAGAAGCATATTCAATAACTTGAATTTGGCATTTGATATTGCAAAAGGTCTCTGGCAGAGTCCTATAGGACATTTGTTATAGTTTCATTAACGTTAATAACTTTTTATGTTTTTGTTTCGGTTTTTAATTTTTTTTTTTATATTGTATCTTTTGCTTTGTGCGGTTTCTTTTCATGATTAGACTACTTTTCCCCCTTCGCTTTTTTCAGTAGGGCCTCCACCACCACCTCAATACTCATACACCCCTTGTATATATGTGGTTGTTTTTTTTTTTTTTCTCGTCTAATATCACTGAGAGTGAACAGACGTAAAATCGAAGACAACAACAACAACAACAACACACACGCGCGCACACTTCTGGCCAAACGAGGCAGAGTGGCCATACACTGCATGCATGACTAAACAGGTGTGTGGCTGTCAGCAGCCCTCAGATGGCAAGAATGTTCCAAATTATATGCTTCGCTGCTCCCCTCCTTCCACGGCAAACATTTTCTCACACAGAGAGGCGCGAGGATTCAGTCTCTAACAAAGAAACCAATACGTCATGTTTGGTAAACACATAGTTTGTGAACAGTTACACGCAACAGCTTTTGCATTATTAGGTCTCTCACCCCCTGCATATTTTGAACATGAACTTTGGTCTGTGATATCAGAATTAGGTGCTACAGTCACAAATTTCTTCCTCACCCTGTCGTTTCCTTTAAATACCTTGAAAAGGGGACACACAATTAAGGCTTATTTTCACGCAAAACACCCGTTATCTTCCCCATGCAATTAACGAGGCGGATCAGGGCTGGGGATGAGACTGCAGGCTTGTAAACCGCCACTTCGGAGACAGGACTGACAGTCAGGGCAGCTAGTGGAGCTGAGGGTATGGGTTGGGGCCCTGGTGGTTAGAGGAAAGGCAAGCTGCCCATTAAAGGGCTGGGGCTGGCCCCTATGTGGGTCATGTTTCAGAGAAGGTCGTGGAGTGGGGTGCTCATTTTCGGGTAGGTTTACACAGCTAATTGAAGGCTGAGGATATCTTCATTGACGGTGTCCAGCAGTGGGCAGGCTGCAGTCCTTCAACACTTTGTCTAGAGCTCTCTCTCAGTCCTCCACTTTCCAAGTTGGCTTCCTTTTTGTTTATGTTTCCCTGGCCAATTGCAATAAATCTGTCTCTGTGTGTCTGCCTGTTTGATTGTCTATCTGTGTGTCTATCCCCTCCGCCATCTCTCTTTCCCTCTTTCTCTCTCTTTGCATGTGCGTGCTAGCGTGTGTACGTGCGCGCGCGCGCGTGTGTATGTGTTTGTGTAATTTGCGATTGATAAATATGAAATATTCGTCTTCCAAAAAACCCTGAAGAAACAGAAACCACAGCGGACCTGAAGACAGGAAATGGCTTTCATAAAGTCATCATCTGCATTCTAGAGTCCCTCTTCAAGGCACCTCCAGTCTCCAAAACGATATGCAATCGATTCAAACTGAACTTCATACGAACTAAAAGCTGCAGCAAATTACAAAAGAAACTGCCTACCCGGGTTGCGTTTGACTAACATGATCATGATACTGAGTAGTTGGTGGAGTGTTTCTCATAAATCTTGTAGTGGCCATACGGGTCATAGCCCTTGTCCGCATGCTCATGGCATGGCACCTACCATGTTTTGCAGCAAGTCATGCTCGTTGTCCAACAATAATGTCGAATAATGCTATAGTGGTGGTCTACAGGTAACCCACTCGCCTAGAACACCACAAGTGGAGGGTTTGATCCCCGTTTGAATCTGAACTTGTTCCTCATCAACAAGGTCTGGATGCTTGTCTTTTGGACACTCTACACGCGTACTTTACAGACTCGCGGTGATTCCTAGACGTGATAGCTTCCAAATTCAATTCCAAAGACTTGATCATTTCAAAACAGGATATGTTTTTAGTGACGAGCAAAGAATGACCCATCTAAAGGAGAAAATAATGAACCATGTGCATGTTGACATCAGAGAGCTTACAGCACTGCTTATTCAATGTAGCATCTAAAAATAAACGATTTCACTTTGACAATCCTTATTCAAAACGATGCTCTCTGTACGAGCAACACTTATCTGACACACTCCCACACCTGTTTCTGTTAAACGGCTCCCTGATACACAATAGTCACGTTCACATGCACATACTCCCACACCTGTTTCTGTTAAACGGCTCCCTGATACACAATATCCACGTTCACATGCACATACTCCCACACATGTTTCTGTTAAACGGCTCCCTGATACACAATATTCACGTTCACATGCAGGTGTGTACGCATGTACACACATACAAGCATACACATACATTCCCTTTAATGCCCATGTCTGCACACACCCCAGGTGCAAGGCACAGTCTCACATGATGTAAATTCCATATATTATTATTATTATTATTATTATTATTATTATTATTATGTGGCCTCTTTAAAGAGGCTGCATCAATTCTACCCATCACCGTGAAAGTATGTATGTTTGTCCGTCGTGTCCGACGATGACCTCCAAAACAGCAGAGGAGGCAGCTGCTGTTTTGGAAACTGGGCAGAAATTTGATTATAGTGGAGATGCCTTGCCCACAGCACATCCCCACTCTCTCGGCAAAGTCAGCGTTGGAGATGTTCTCCAAAGGCAAACCAGCCCCCAGGGCTGCAGCACATAAGGACTGTGCTAGTCAAGCCTCCTAGTCAGAGAGTCATAGTCGATCACTAAAGTCTAAGCTGTAAAGTGGAATTCCATGAGTGGGAAAGCCACTGGTCATACAGCCTCTCACCTTGCTGTTGCCCCCAGCGTTAATGGTTTAATCAAGAACTGTGATAAAGCCCAGGCGCTGACGGTGACCGTGAAAGTGAAGTGTATGGAACAGACTGCTGTCAACCACCACCCAAGGAAACAGCACTGCACAATTTGCAGGTGTGTCACAAAATAGTAACACTCATCCCTCTGATCACATGGGAGGCAATCTAAGTACCACATTGTCACACACACACATATATATATATATATATATATATATATATATATATATATTATAATATATATATATATATATATATATATATAGAGAGAGAGAGAGAGAGAGAGAGAGAGAGAGAGAGAGAGAGAGAGAATGAGAGAGAGAGAGAGAGAGAGAGAGAGAGAGAGAGAGAGAGAGAGAGAGAGAGAGAGAGAGAGAGAGAGAGAGATCAATATATTCAGACCAATTTTTATGAGTAGAAAAGCGACTGGGTAAAAACAAGAAGCTTACAGCACCAAACAAAATCCAATCATTTAATTTCATCTCGATAATGATAAAATAAGCACCCATGTGCTTTTATTGTTTTTTACATCAAGTCCCTGTGGGCAAGCAGTTTTGCAAATTTTGTCATGTTCCCACTTGCACACAATGGTCTACTCTTTCGAAAAGCGTAATAGGTGTTAATGTGTGCACAACATGTTCCGAGTGCGCTCACTAAGGCTTCCTTGGTTTACAGTCTCATCCGAGAGATTTACTGAGAGAGAGAGAGAGAGAGAGAGAGAGAGAGAGAGAGAGAGAGAGAGAGAGAGAGAGAGAGAGAGAGAGAGAGAGAGAGCCAGTGTATATGTGTAAAAGATTTACCGATCCATTTTCAAGTCAATGGCGGGCATTCATAACCTGACTATTAAGGTGACCAAGCAAAAAGCGAAGAGGAAGGCAGCTAGCAGCAGCGGCAGAAGCCTTCATAAACCATGTAGGACTGACAGGCAGCCGGCCTCTGCACTGCCGCCCCCAAGCTCAGCGGCAATAGCAGGCAGGCAGGCCTGGGTGTTGTGCTAGCCTAGCGTGAATAGCAGCCAGCCCTGCATAGCCGCCAGTACTGCCATAGCCAGTTCATTAGACCGTGTTTTCTTTGTGCCTGCCGCCGTTAAACTCCGACCTGTCCCCAGTCAAAAGTCTGTACCTTTTCAGTGAAGCCACTTGAGCATGTTGCCTTTTCTTTACCGGCACAGCGGAAAAATGCTCTGAAGAAGTAAAGCGGCCCTGTCCGGCCTATTGACTAAAGCCCTCACAAAAAGTCCCGGGTCTCAGTTTCATGGAGGGTGTCACGAGCAGTTGAAAATCAGGGTATTTCCAGACAATTTCGCCCCTTTTGTTTCCAAAGGCTAAAGCTCCGCTGATCAGGTAATCTCCGGCCACTGCCTTGCCAGCGTACTGAGGGGAAGGACAAGGGCAGGCATTAACGGTGGATGAATAATACAGGCAGTGTGAACGAGTGCGGTGGTTGTAGACCCAGCGTTCAGCTGGAGGATAGGCCAGTCACCGCCATAAAAACGGGCTTTACAGCGCAGTCGTCAAAAGCGCGTCAAAAGCGTCAAAAGCGGGGTGGAAGTCAAAAGCGAGTTTCAACTGCCCGAGGTTCGTTTGATGATAGAATTGGTGGGGAGACTGTGCGTGAAAAGAGCGCTTGTGCCTGCTTTGTCCCTGAGCTTTGAGTGCAGGTTATGTATGGCCAAGCCTGTGCTCAGGTCACTGGGCAATGGGGTGGAATGAACACCCCAGTAACAGCCACCACTAGCCTAGCAGAACTGGAATTTTGGTGGATCGGAGGTAACGCGCCTGTCTAGAAAGCGAAAAGTCCGGGTCAGAAGTGTGCCGTGGTTCGAATCCCGTTTTGGCCCGAAACTTTTCCTCCCTCCATTAGACCATGATCGGAGGTCTAGGTGCTAGTCTTTCGGATGAGACGATAAACCGAGGTCCCGTGTGTTACACAAAATTATTCAGCGCACGTAAAAGAACCCACGGCATTAAGAGAGTTGTCCCTGGCAAAATTCTTAGAAAAAAGCCACTCTGATAGGGAAACAAATACAGTTGCAGACAAAAGGGTGGCGCTGCTCTTGTGGCGACGTGCTCTCCCCTGGGAGAGCAGCCTGAATTTCACGGTATAGATAAATAAATAAAGAAAGAAAGAAAGACATTTTGTCAATGATCACAGCTCGGCCCCTGATCAATGCTGATTGACACCTTCAGTTTTCTCTGCTTCCGAATCTTTTCTAAGCCGTTGTTTCTTTCTCGCCGCTGTCATGTCTGCTTTGCTTGTAGAAATTTACAGTTATGACATTGATTTTTGTTGAAGCCGTGACTCCATTAATTTTTATGTTGAGGGCGGCTGTTTACAGCTGTAGGGATGGCTCTAATTTGCAGCTGCTGTCTCTGTTCTTCAGTCTGATTTACGGCCCTTGCTTCCTTTTTTGTCTGCTGCCGTGTAATTTACTGCTAACAGCCTGTGTCGGCTCCTAGCTTCTTTTGGTAATTAACTGCAATTAAGCTTGTGCTGCAGTCAGGCAGGCAGACAGGCAGGCGCAGAGAGAGAGACAGAAAGAGAGAGAGAGAGAGAGAGAGAGAGAAGAAGAGAGAGAGAGAGACAGACAGACAGACAGACAGACAGACAGATAGATTAGATAGGCAGACAGGCAGGAGATAGAGAGAGAGACAGAGACAGAGACGTATAGATCTATCGTGAGACAGACAGATAATAAAATGATAATAATAATAATAATGTATGGAATTTATATAGCGCTGAATCTTGTAAAGCAACAAATCAAGCGCTCAGATGACTTTTTTTATGCGTGTGTATGCCGTTTTTAAAACCCTGTCATCCGTTCCCACCGGCACACAACGGCCCACTCTCTCGAACAGCGGAACAGGACTCAACGTGTGCGCAAGATGTTCTGTTATACATAAAATATGTGAAATCTAGCATGCTTATCTGTTATTATGTGTGCATCTGCCTAAGATGCTCAAAAAGTGACAATGTATAAACTGGCCAAAGATGGTTACTACAATTTCAGGTCCATCCTGTCAAGAAAGATTTCTGCAAGCATAAGCGTAAAGGTGCACACATGCACGCACACATGCACACACACCCACATACACATACCCACACCCACAAGTGAGCAACCAGAAGTAGCAGCCATGCTTCACAAGACCATACAAAATGATAAGAGATGGGACGGGATAGCCTAGTGGTTAGAACATTGCGCTCGCAATCTGACGACCCGGGTTCGATTCCTGTTCAAGGGGGATACTTTACCCTGGAGTTAACATCAGTGCAGATTCCACTATCCCCAAAAGTCCTTTGGATGAGACTGTAAACCGAGTCCCCATGTGTGCGAATGCACGCAGAACACCCCGTGCACACGTCAACCCTGCCCCGCCTCCCGCAAGAGCAGGCCACTGTGCGCCGGCGGAAACGGATGAAAAAACTCACAATATAATAATAAATAAACACAGCACAAAGCATTCAGAGACATCTCCCCTGAGTTCACTCCCAAAGTAAAGCTGGCTGAAAACACGCTGAGGTAGAACTGACAACTAGCAAGGATAACCACAAGACTGTATTAAAAAACAACAACAAAAAACACCCTATTTTTTCCTATGATTAAACTAGAACAGCATAGTACCCTTTCCTTCCTTTTCTCACTGATCAGAAGAAAACACTGACTCCATTTGCTTCACTAAACTTGTCATGCCCATGAGCTCCTTAGATCATGTCTGAAATCTTTCTAACCTTACAAACGAATGGAATAATTCTCGCAGATAAAACCAGCCACGAAGCTTAAAAGAAAAAGAAAATGTTCATTCTGATAATTCATCACCTACATGAACAGTGAAGCGTGTTTTGCATTGGCAGTTTAAGCGCATTTTTCCTCACCAAAACATACACACAATCATGTTCTACAAAGGCAGTTTCGGCGAGTTTTCCCCCCATCAAAACATACATCGTCTTGCAGGCTTGGATGGTGAGGGAGTGATGAGGTCTGTGGTAAGTAGCACACAGTGATGTTGTGTTGATCAGGTGTCGTGGTGATGATGAAGGAGGAAAGAAGGTGGTTTACCAGAGCTGTGTTGATCAGAAGTCGTGGTGATGATGAAGGAGGAAAGAAGGTGGTTTACCAGAGCGGTGTTGATCAGGTGTCGTGGTGATGATGAAGGAGGAAAGAAGGTGGTTTACCAGAGCGGTGTTGATCAGGTGTCGTGGTGATGATGAAGGAGGAAAGAAGGTGGTTTACCAGAGCGGTGTTGATCAGGTGTCGTGGTGATGATGAAGGAGGAAAGAAGGTGGTTTACCAGAGCGGTGTTGATCAGGTGTCGTGGTGATGATGAAGGAGGAAAGAAGGTGGTTTACCAGAGCTGTGTTGATCAGAAGTCGTGGTGATGATGAAGGAGGAAAGAAGGTGGTTTACCAGAGTCAAAGTCAAGTCAAAGTCAAAGTCAAAAACACTTTAATCATCCCATGAAGGGCAATTACAATACTGACAGGCAGATTGATACTCATCAAATATATCAAAGACACAAAAGCTATATTTCATATTGGTTTTCAAATAAATGTCACGACACACACACACACACACACACACACACACACACACCACACACACACACACACACACCACACGCGCGCATGCGCACACACATCAATTGTGAACACAATTTTAAACCCATTGACTAGAAGACATAAAAACTTATTTTTACGCACGCATATACGCAGCACGTACACACGCACGTACGTGTGTGTGCGAACACGCCCACGCACACCCACACCATACACCAATATATGAATTCAATGTTTTAAGACAGTTGACTAGAACACAACTTATTTCACACACCCACGCACCCACACACACACACACACACACACACACACACAATTATGTATTGACTACACTCGTAACAATGACAATCAGGCAGATAATTCAGAGAAATTTTAAGAACTAGGTAGTCAACATCATTGTGAATTCAGAAGTCGAATGCTTACTGGCACAAAAGAATTTCTTTATCTGTTGGTTTTGCTGATGGGACACTGAAAACGGCGTTCCGAAGGCAACATTTGAAATTCTGGAAACAAAGCATGAGAAGGATCAGCCAAAATGGCTGTGGCTTTGCGTACAAGCTGCTGATTGCAGAACGACATGAGATCTCTTTGTTCTTCTCCAATTATTTTTGAGCAGATTCTTACAATTCTCTGCAGGCCATTCTTGTTTTTAACACTAAGGTTATTGTACCAACAAATGAAAGCAAACTTAGAACACTCTCTATGTAAGACTTGTAAAACAAGGAAAGGATCTTTTTGTCTACAAAAAATGAGTTCAGTTTCCTCAGAAAATACAGACGTTGTTGTCCCTTTTTGACAATAGCGTCAGTGTTAACGTCCCAGTTTAACTTGTGGTCAAAAACAGTTCCCAGATACTTATAGTTCAAAACGTTTTCAACCTCTTGATTATGGATAATAATATTCTTAGGAGTATGCCCTGATCTTCTGAAGTCGATAGGCAGGTCTTTAGTTTTAGAAACATTTAGCTCCAGATAGGCCTCGTCACACCAGTGTACGAACTCGGTGAGGGCTGGACCATGGTCTAAGACTGATCCGGATAAGAGGGATAACAGAGCACTATCGTCTGCGAACTTTACCAGAAAGGAATTTCCATAGTTGCTTCTGCAATCATCTGTGTATAGAATGTACAGAAGTGGTGAGAGGACGCAACCCTGCGGAGAACCAGTGCAGGTAAATCTCAAAGAAGAAGATATTTTGTTGGCCAAAACACGCTGTGGTCTGTTGGTTAAAAATTCAATCAGCCAACGAACAAGTTGATTGTCTACGTCAAATTTTGAAATTATTTTGCTAACCAGAACGTGAGGCTGCATTGTATTGAAAGCTGAACTAAAGTCAGCGAACAATATTCTGGCATGAGAGTCAGGTGTTTCCAAGTGGCTATACAACTTGTTCAAAATGAATAGTTTGGCATCTTCGACACCCCTTCGAGACCTGTATGCAAATTGCAGTGGGTCAAGGTCTTTCTCTGTAGCAGAAAGAATGAGAGATTTTACGATCTTTTCCAGCGTTTTCATCACAAGAGATGTGAGAGCTACAGGTCTAAAATCGTTAGGCCGAGAAGGATTGGGTTTCTTTGGAAGAGGTATTACATTGGAGCTGTGTTGATCAGGCGTCGTGGTGATGATGATGGGGGAAAGAAGGTGGTTTACCAGAGCTGTGTTCCTGGAGAGTCCACGTCAAGGATGGGGCTGGAACTAGGCTTCCCTTGATCTGCTGGACACCACGCTGACGAGGTCTGGCGGGTGTTGGAGACCATGTCCAGGAAGCCGCTGTCACCACATCAGCAGGCCGGGGTCTGGCTGGGCAGTCCTGGGTCACCTCCCCCCTCCCCTCGTCCTGGCCGTGCCCGTCACGCAGGCCTCCACCCCTCCACCTCCACCCCTCCACCTCCACCCCACCACCTCCACCCCTCCACCTCCACCCCTCCACCTCCACCCCTACCACTCCACCCCTCCACCCCCACCCCTCCACCCCTCCACCTCCAGCCCTCCACCTCCACCCATCCACCCCTCCACCCCTCCACCTCCACACCCTCCACCTCCACCCCTCCTCCCTCCACCCCTCCACCTCCACCCCTCAAACCTCCACCCCTCCACCTCACACCCTCCATCCACCTCCACCATCCACCCCTCCACCTCCACCTCAAACCCCCAAACTCCACCCCTCACCTACCCCCCACCTCCACCCTCCACCTCCAAAACCTCCCCCACCCATCCCCTCACCATCCACTCCTCCAACCCCATCCACCTCCACCCCTCCACCGATCCACCCCTCCCACCTCCACCCCTCCACCTCCAACCTCCACAACCTTCCACCTCCACACCCTCACACCTCACACCCCCTCAGCCTCCACACTCCAACCCCTCCACCCCTCCACCTCCACCTCCATCCTCCACCCCTCCACCTCCACCCCTCCAACCTCCTCCCCTCCACCTCCACCTCCACCCCTCCACCTCCACCCCACCACCTCCACCCTCCACCCCTCCACCTCCACCACTCCACCTCCACCTCCACCCCTCCCACCCTCCACCTCCACCCCTCCACCCCTCCACCTCCACCTCCACCTCCACCCCATCCTCCACCCCTCCACCTCCACCCCTCCACCTCCACCTCCACCTCCACCCCTCCACCTCCACCCTCTCCACCTCCACCTCCACCCTCCACCCCTCCACCTCCACCACTCCACCTCCACCTCCACCCCTCCACCCCTCCACCTCCACCTCCACCCCTCCACCTCCACCTCCACCTCCACCTCCACCCCTCCACCCCTCCACCCCCTCCACCTCCACCTCCACCCCTCCACCTCCACCTCCACCTCCACCCCATCCTCCACCCCTCCACCTCCACCACTCCACCTCCACACTCCACCCCTCCACCCCTCCACCCCCTCACCTCCACCTCCACCCCTCCACCTCCACCTCCACCTCCACCCCATCCTCCACCCCTCCACCTCCACCCCTCCACCCCCCCCCCCCCCCCCCCCTGTGGTACACAGACCCCCATCTCCCTGGCCAGGCTCCTCCTGACCTTCTGCTGCCGAGAGCGCTGACCTGCACTGGGCAGGGCTAGGTCTTCACAGCTGGGTGGCCTGGCGTCCGTTGGTCTCTGCACTGCCTTGTGTGAGGTGGGGGTGTCTTGGTACCTTGGCTGGGTGGCTCCTTCCTGCTGAGCTCAAAGCCATCGCCTCTGCTGCTGAAGGGCTCACTCTGCTCCCAGACCTCGGTCTGTGCTGCACCATTCTTCCCCAGTGTCTGTGCTGCACCATTCTTCCCCAGTGTCTGTGCTGCACCATTCTTCCCCAGTGTCTGTGCTGCACCATTCTTCCCCAGAGTCTGTGCTGCACCATTCTTCCCCAGTGTCTGGCTGAGCCATCCATGGGGGGTGGAGGAGAGCGGGGGTGGAGGTGGGAGGAGGAGGAGGATGGGGGAGCGTGAATGAGGGAGGGGGGAGGAGGGGAGTGGAGGGCGAGGTGGTGGTCAGGGTGAGAGGTCATCACCACCCCACCATCCTCTCCCCCGCATCCCCACTGTTGCCCACCCCTCCCCCTCCCCTGTTGGTCAGCTGCCCGGGCTGGTCAGGGCCGGGGATGGAGGACGGACTCAAGGTGTCAGCCACAACCTCCTCCGAGTTGACCGTCTCCTGGCTGCTGTCATGGGCAGCAGGTCTTCTTCCTCTTCCTCTGCCGGGGCTTGCACACGACAGGTTCCACCTGAACTGTGCGGAATGCTGGCGTCCACAAGGGACAGCACCCTGTCAGCCACAGCCTCCGCGGCCCCTGTCTGTTCTTCAGTTTCTCCTTGTTCTTGTCGGCATCTTCATTCAGATCTATGGCCTCCGACAGGGCAGTTCTGATGGAGGACACATCCAGAGGAGCATCACCAGCATCCGCCATGGGGGAGGCCAACAGCATTGTGGAACACTGGGGAGGGCCCGCTCGGCCACGTGTGCTCAGGAAACTCTGCGTCTTGCGTGGACCCCTTGGAGAGACATAGTGGGCAGGGGCAGACGGTGTCCGGGGCATCTCTCTTTCATCAGGGACAGGCCTGATGGGGGAGACATGGGGGTGTTGTGGAGGAGTGGGGGGTCGAGGTGGGGGTGGATGGCGGTGGAATGCAGGGTCCTGCACAGGAGGCTTCAGCACCAAGGGGGGGAACTGCTCCCCACCTCCACTTCCTCCTGCCCTCCCTTCCCTGCTCAACGCTGTTGGTGCCAGCATTAGCGTCAGTGTTAGCGTCAGTGCCAGCAGTGACAGCATTAGCGTCAGTGCCAGCAGTGACAGCATTAGCGTCAGTGCCAGCATTAGCGTCAGTGCCAGCATTAGCGTCAGTGCCAGCAGTGCCAGCGTTAGCGTCAGTGCCAGCGTTAGCGTCAGTGCCAGCGTTAGCGTCAGTGCCAGCGTTAGCGTCAGTGCCAGCGTCAGCGCCGGCGTCAGTGTCAGTGGCAGTGGTCCATGTGAAGGCAGTGGTCCATGTGAAGACAGTGGTCCATGTGAAGGCAGTGGTCCATGTGAAGACAGTGGTACAGCTACTGCCTTCACCACCACTCCTGTCCTTGCTCTCCTCAGCCTGTTCTCCTTCCCGGTATTCAGCTGCAGGCATCAGGACTGGAGACACAGGCAGCTGTGGCCTGATCCTGACGAAGGAACGGGGGCGGAAGGTGGCGGGGGTGCGGGGCGAGGCAGATGGAAGGGGTGTCCTGTCTCTTGCTCCACAGGGCGTCAGTGTTTTCTCCACAGACTGTCTGACAGCCACTCCAGCCCCCGGCTGCTGCACGAGGAGTCTGCCTCCTCTTGGTGAACAAAGCTCCAGGTGAAGGACTGCTTCCTCACATCTCGAGAAGTCTCACTACTGGGGTAGTGAGGGGAGGAGGGCGCCACTGGTGTGGGAGGTCGTGACTTGGCCACACTAGGCCTGGGCCCTTTGTGATGCTCCACACCCACGCCACTGTTCCTCCCTCCAGCTCTCTTCCAGCCCTTCACACCACGGCTGCCTGCTGCAGGCCTGGACTTCTCTGGGTGGCTCTCTTCCCCACAGATGGACTCAAAGAGAGGGCAGGGAGAGTCATCATGATCGTCAGCAGTACCATCTGACGATGCTTCCATCAGCTCTTCATTCTCCTTCCCAGGACTGTCCACAACCCCTTTCAATGAACCCGTCTTCTTTGGCCTTCTGTTTCCATCTTGACTGGTTAGCTTGGTATCACACTTTGGCAAGGGTTAATCTTTATTCATGGGACCCTGGGTGACCTTGTCAAACAAATCCGACAGCTGTTTGGACTGCTGGGTCTTGTACTTCAGACAGTGGCGTTCATAGGTAAAGGCATTCTTCAATTTCCCATCTTGGACCCACCTCTTCTGCGCTGAATAATCTGTATTGTTTCTGTGGTTTTAATACGTGCGCACTACAATATACATGCTCTTAATTATATCTAGACTAACAAACCTACTAATGTAAACAATGAACTGATCCTATCGCCCTAACGGTGACGCCATGTTTGCCGAAGACTAGAAGATAGATAGATAGATAGATTATTGAAAGTCAGACAGATAATAATAATAATAATAATAATAATAATAATAATAATAATAATAATAATAATAAATTGAATTTATATACCGATATGTCTTGCAAAAATAAGTCAAAGCGCTTTCATTCATCCTACTCATTCACATGCAGCCAGTTACAATTAATAGGGTTTTTTTTACAAATTCAAATGAATGCACACACACACGCAGGCACATATGCACACACATAAAGGTTTACACTCCGGCAGGGTGATGGGGTTTTGCCTGTTGAGGTCAGGGACAAAAATGACATGAAACAAGAGGGTAGAATCTTAGTTTGAAATAAGTGTGTCTTGAGGCCGGATTTAAAAGCGTCATAAGTAGGCTTTTGGCAAAGGGAGAGAGGGAGGTCATTCCAGATCGAAGGACCAGAAACAGAGAAAGAGCAAAGGCCAACAGTGGATTGGTTGAATCTCGGTATTCATAAGCACAAGGTACCTGCAGCAGCGCGGAGAGAACGAGAAGGAGTGTACAGGTGAAGACATTCACAGAGGTAGGAAGGTGCTGCTTTGTGGAGGCATAGGGTACTGATCTTATAGTTTACTCTATGTGGCATAGGCAGCCAGTGGAGAGATTGCAAGAGAGAGGTAATGTTCTCAGATTTTTTTTTCTTTCTGAGTACTAGTCGAGCTGCAGAGTTTTGTATGATTGAAGGGAGTGAATAGATGATGCTGGCAGACCAGCCAGAAGAGAATTGCAATAGTCCAGGCATTAGAGAATGAGAGACGTGTCTAGTTCGGATGTTGCATCAGTGGACAGGTACTTTCGAACTGCGCTGATGCACCGTAATTGATAGTAGCACGACTGGCAGGTTTGCATGGAGAGTATGTTGTTGACAGCGACCCCCAGATATTTCATAGCAGTGGATAGAGCCATTGACGTATTGCTAAAATCTATTGAAGCTGTTGTGATGAAGAGTTTGTGTTTGGTCCCTATAAACATGGCCTCGGTTTTTATCTGCATTTAGCTGTAACTTCTGTATCATCCAATTGTGGATTTCTTGAAGACAGTAGGACATAATAATTAAGAGAGAAGGCAGATTTTCACGAATAATAATGATAATAATAATAATAAATGGAATTTATATAGCGCTATATCTTGCAAAAATAAATCAAAGCGCTTGAATTCAACACACCCAATACACATACAACCAATAACAATTAACAGAGTTAACAACTTCAAATGTACACACACACACACACACACACACACACACACACACACACACACACCACACACACACACACACACACACACACACGCACACACACGCGCAGGTTATACACTTCGGCATGGTGATGGGATTTTTGCTGTTTTAGGCAGGGGTAGATTTGAGATGAAACAAGAAGGGAAAAATCAGATTTGGAATAAATAATTATGTCTTAAGGCTGGATTTAAAGGTGTCATAAGTAGGCTTTTGGCGAGGGAGAGAGGGAGGTCATTCCAGATCAAGGACCAGAAACAGAGGAAAGAGTGTTGGCCAACAGTGGATTGGTTGAATCTAGGTATTCGTAGGCACAAGGTATCTGCAGCAGAGTGGAGGGAACGTGAAGGAGTGTATAGGTGAAGACAGTCACAGAGGTAGAAGGGAGCTGTTGTGTGGAGACATTTGTAACAGAGGGTACTGATCTTATAGTTAACTCTTTGTGGCACAGCCAGCCAGTGGAGAGATTGCAAGAGAGGTGTTATGTGCTCAGATTTTCTCTTTCTGAGTACTTGTCGAGCTGCAGAGTTTTGTATACGTTGAAGGGAGTGGATAGATGATGATGGCAGACCAGCCAGAAGAGAATTGCAATAGTCCAGACTCGAAAGAATGAGAGACGTGACTAGCTTGGATGTTGCTTCAGTAGACAGGTACTTTCGAATTGCACTTATAGTCATAATTGATACTAGCATGATTGGCAGGTCTGGGTGATGAATTTTTGTGTGAAGATTTTTTTGTTGATAACAACCCCAAGATACTTCACAGCAGCCGATAGAGTAGTTATAATAATAATAATAATGTATGGAATTTATATAGCGCTGAATCTTGTAAAGCAACAAATCAAAGCGCTCAGATTTTATTTCATACCACTTTAAGTCATGGCAGATTTCTCTCCGTGAAATTCGGGCTGCTCTCCCCGGGGAGAGCGGGAGAACGCGTCGCCACTTAGCGCTGCGCCCCCCTTTCACCCTTTTTTTTTTTTTTTTTTTTTTTTTTTCTGCAGCTGTATTTGTTTCCCTATCAGAGTGGCTTTTTTCTAAGAATTTTGCCAGGGACAACTCTCTTGTTGCCGTGGGTTTTTTTACGTGCGCGAAATAATTACGTGTAACACACGGGACCTCGGTTTATCGTCTCATCCGAAAGACTAGCGCCCAGACCACCACTCATGGTCTAATGGATGGGGGAAAAATTTCCGGTCCAAACGGGGTACGAACCGCCGCACACTTCAGACCCGGACTTTTCGCTTTCTAGACAGGCGCGTTACCTCTAGACCACCGATCCACCATTGACGTATTGACGAATTCTATTGAAGCTGTTGTGATGGGAGAGAGTTTGTGTTTGGTCCCTACAAGCGTGGCTTTAGTTTTGTCTAGATTTAGCTGGAACTTGTTCTGTGTCATCCAGTTTTGGTGAAGGCAGTAGCCCATATTTGTCAAGAAAGAAGGCAGATTTTCAGGTGTATCACTGCTAAGAATCTGAGATTCATTGGCATAGAAATGATGGTTGATCTGATGATGGCTTATTATATGTGAAAGTGGAGCAGTGTAGAGAGTAAAGAGAACAGGGCTGAGAACTGAACTCTGTGGGATTCCACATTCCAGTTTGTTAGGTGATGATTGAATCTTGTCTAATGTAACTACTAGAATCACCTGAAGGTATAAATTAAAAAGTGAGTGATGTGCCTTAAAAACCAAAAGTGTTTTTTGGGTGGGACAAAGAATTGAATGGTCTTTTGTGTCAAAGGGTGCAGATAAGTCAGAAGTTTGTGAAGTGTTTTAATTGTGGACTAGGGTGGCCTCAGTGCTGTGGTTGGCACGATAGACAGACTGGAATGGGGGAAGAAGACTATTGGGATGAATGTGGCTGTTGAGTTGTTTCAGGACAACTTTTCCAAGGATTTTAGAAACAGGTCTGTAATTCTTTAGAATGTTGGGGGGTCCAGGTCGTGCTTTTTGAGTAGAGGTGTAAATATCGATGTTTTGAGAGCTTTTGGAAAAATTCCTGAAAGAAGAGATGAGTTTACTATTTTTGTGATAGTTGGTATAAGCTGTGGAATGCACTAAGTAAGAAGAGAAGCAGGTACAGGATCGAGATCGCATGATTTTATTGTCATTTCTTTCAGAATTGTCTTGATTTCTTTCTCGCTTGTTGGGTGAAAGAAATGGAGAGGAATGCCGGTGAATTGGGGATCAAGAGGCACAGGTTGGAAAGAAGTCTTATCCAGTCTGAAACGAATGTTTTGGACTTTGTCAGAGAAGAATGAAGAAAATATAGCAGGAAGTTCAGAGTGGCTGTGGACAGTCGGCAGAGGGCTTGCCTTTGCGGATCCCAGAAGAGTTGAGGTGAGGGGAAAAAGAGATGTCATGGACGTAGCATCAATAACTTGAGCAGAGTAATACTTTGTCTTTGCTGAATGGATTAAGGTTTTAACTGTGTTGATTTGTTTTCGAAAGAGCTATTTATTTTTTTCAGTTGTTTTTTTCTCCATTGTCGCTCGAGTTG
Source organism: Rapana venosa (assembly GCA_028751875.1). Taxonomy (NCBI): domain Eukaryota; kingdom Metazoa; phylum Mollusca; class Gastropoda; order Neogastropoda; family Muricidae; genus Rapana; species Rapana venosa. The sequence goes on from CM054144.1 coordinate 73,288, forward strand.
TCCGCGTTTGCGCTTTGCGACAAGGATATCATGGGTGTACCATGAGGCGAGGGCCTATCAGGCAGAATGAGGTCAGTGGGAGGCACAAACTCATCGAGCAGTTGACTAATAATAATAATAATAATAATAATAATAGTAATAATAATAATAATAATAATAATAATAGTAATAATAATGTATGGAATTTATGTAGTGCTGAATCTTGTAAAGCAACAAATTAAAGCGCTCAGATGAGCTCAGTTCATTAGTGACAGATACAGATGAGACGAGATCTTGAGAAGCATTGGTAGAGCCAGTCTAAGATATGACCTGATCTGTGAGTTGGTTCGTTTACCAGCGGGGAAAAAGAGTGGGGTTTGACAAAGAAAAGACGCTTGACATAGGAAGATGACTGGTTATCAAAGCGAAGTTAAAGTCGCCGAAATGATAAAGCTTCTTGGAAAAAGAGGTGTAATGAGGGGAAGCGACTAAAACCTTTTGGGAAAAATGAAGATGTTTGATTGTTTTAGAAGGAAAGACAGAGAAAGTAATAAAAGGCCAGGTAAGTTGAGGTCGAGTTTTACAGACTTTAAAAATTCAGGGAGAAAGGAAGGGGTGGCAGAGGGGAAAAGGGTTTTCAGTGTGTCTTTGTCCCTTTGGGGAGACTAAAAACCGAGCCCCGGGCAAAAGCAGCAGAACTCTGGCACACGTTAAATCCTTTTCGGCTTTTTGAAAGAGTAGGCCATTGTGTTCCCGTGGGAACAGATGACACAATTTTAAAAAACACATACACACATAAAAAAATTTTAAAAGAATTTAAAAGTCATCTGAACGCTTTGATTTGTTCCTTTACAAGATTCAACGCTACATAAATTCCATACATTATTCTTCTTCTTCTTCTTCTTCTTCTTCTTCTTCTTCTTCTTCTTCTTCTTCTTATTATTATTATTATTATTTGTAGATGGCAGCAATGCCACCTCCACGAGAGAGTCGTGGAAAAGAAAGGGTTTTGTAGCCAGGAAGTGTCAGTTGTTGTATTGTTGGTTCATGACCTTATGTGTTTAGCCAGGTTGCTATGAGAAAAATTATATCAATGTTCTGTTCGAATATGAAATCAGAGAGATGGTCGGCTTTACCCTCTGGGCAGAGATTGCGCATTAAGCAAACATATGTGGAAAAGGTTTGATGGAGGCAGAGAGGTGAGTGAGGGTGACTTTCAGAGGGAGAGGACAGGGGTGATGAAGGAGATGTGTGCAGAGGAAGAGCAGAGTTCGAATAGTGAGTCAGGTGTGGAAGAAGGTGGAGGAACTGGTTCAGTCAGGGAATGTGTGGTCTCATACACATCGTCATACATATTTTGGTTAGAACGAATATTGCCAGTGTCAGTCACAAATGAAGAAGCAACTGGAGGACAGAGAAGTGAAGGAGTGTTGTCTCTGTCTATGGTTGTTGTGGCAGTGGCGTCTGAAGTGATGGGGGAGGCAGATGTGAGGGAAGCAAGCCACAGGCGATGACCGTCTGGTTTTGCGGCGACTGATACCTACATTTGAAATAAGCTGTCTGAGTTCATTTTTAAATAGGTAAAACACACGTGGAAACAATGCCTTTAAGTCTGGAACAGTTTGTGTCAAGGTGGTGGAATGGCGAGCGTTGAGTCGTGGTGGCGGCGGTAATTTGATATCGTGTTTCACGTGCAAATGTTCAGGTTGGAGAAGGGTTGCAGTACAGTGGGTCGCAAGAACCACCAATGTCAGGTGAAAACAAATCATGAAGTCAATTGAATTTTTGGAAAAATTTTGCAAGATGAAAACACTAAATCGAAGTATTTGAAAAAGTAAATGATACTGAAGAAAACTGCTGTGACCATTCGATAATTGGGGAAGAGACGGATTCGCAGATATTAAATTTTCTTTGGAGGATTCTTGAACACACATGAAACCATCAAACACACATACAGAGTCATGCTGCCATCAGGCGCAAAGGCCAATTATCTCATCTGATAGATAGATAGATAGGTAGATAGATAGATAGATAGATAGATAGATGATAGATAGATAGGTAGATAGATAGATAGATAGATAGGTAGATAGATAGATAGATAGATAGATGATAGATAGGTAGATAGATAGATAGATAGGTAGATAGATAGATAGATAGATAGATAGATAGATAGATAGATAGATAGATAGATAGATAGACAAACAGATAGATAGATAGATAGACAAACAGATAGATAGATCAATCCACACTTTAGTTTGAAGGCTGGTTGAAAACAAACCCCATGCACAGAACATTGTTTGGTGTCTTGTACACAAGTAGCACGGGTAAAGACAGGTCTTGTTCACAATCTTTTTGAGATGGAAAGGATATGCTTCCGCTGGTAATATGATTATTGAAACCTCACCATCTTTTGGGGATGGGGGCAATTTTTCTTCCTTTTATCTAACAATACTTTTCTGCGTTGCTTTGGTATGCAGCATTCTCTCTCTGTATGGTGTTAACTGTCACGGTCTTTTGCACAGTGCCCAAGGAGTTGAAGAAGAGCAAACTCCTACTTAGGGACATCTGGCCATTCGGAACTCAATACTGCAAGCAAACACACCATATTATTCTAAGTGTGTGTGTATGTATGTGTGTAAGAAGGGGGGGGGAAGAGGGAGGGAGGGAGGAGCGAGAGAGACAGAGAGAAAAAGAGAGAGAGAGAGAGAGAGAGAGAGAGAGAGAGAGAGAGAGAGAAGGAGAGAGAGAGAGAGAGAGAGAGAGGGAGGAAAATATGCTTGACAAAACCACTTTTCAATGAGAACTAGGAGTTGCAATTGGTCACCTGGATATATTTGCTTTCCTTCAATCTTCAATACCTTAGTGGGGACAGAAAGTATAGACAGAAAGACCGGGATAGCCTAACGCAGTCTGCCTGTGTATAGACAGAGTGTAGACAGAAATACCGTATAGCCTAACGTAGTCTGCCTGTGTGTAGACAGAGTGTAGACAGAAAGACTGGGATAGCCTAAGGCAGTCTGCCTGTGTCTGCCTCCCTCTTGACATGACGGTGGTGGTGGTGTTAACTAAAGTTTTCTTCTTCCCCACCCCCAGCACAACAAGGGGAAGAAGTCAAGTCAACATTTTATTTCCTGATGATACATTGAATAATAATAATAATAATAATAATAATAATAAATGGAATTTATATAGCGCTATATCTTGCAGAGACAAATCAAAGCGCTTGCACTCAACTCATTCTTACACAGTCATACAACCAGTAACAAGAAATAGTTCCATCAAGTCCAAATGTGCACACACGCACACACACACACACGCACACACACACACACCCCCACACACACCACACACACACACACACACACAGGTCACACACCCTGGCAGGCAATAAATCTTGGCTATTGAAGGCAGGGAAAAACATGAGATGAGGCAGGAGAGGAAAATCTTGGGTTTTGAAATAAATATGTCTTGAGACTGGATTTAAAAGTGCATAATGGTCATGGAGAGGAGAGGGAGATCTTTTCCACTTTCAATGGACCAGAATAGAGAAAGAGCGACGGCCGATGGTGGATTGGTTGAATCTGGGTTATTCATAAGGACAAGGTATCTGCAGCAGAGCGGAGAGAACGAGAAGGAGTGTACAAGTGAAGACATTCACAGGGGTAGGCGGGTGCTGTTTTGTGGAGACATTTGTAACAGAGGGTACTGATCTTATAGTTTACTCTCTGTGGCACAGGCGGGCCAGTGAAGAGATTGCAAAGAGGGGTAATTATGCTCAGATTTTTTCTTTCTGAGGATTAGACGAGCTGCAGATTTTTTGTTTTACGTTGAAGGGATGGATAGATGATGCTGGCAGACCAGCCAACAGAGAGTTGCAATAGTCCAGACGTGAAAGAATGAGAGATGCAACAAGTTTGGGGTGTTGCATCTGTAGACAGGTACTTTCGAATTGCACTAATACGCCGTAATTGATAGTAGCAGGACTGGCAGGTCTGGGGTGATGAATTTTTGCATAGAGGGTGTTTTGTCAATAATGACCCCTAGATACTTCACAGCAGTGGAATAAAGGGGCTGATGCATTGCCAAGTTGTATTGAAGCTGTTTGATGGAAGAGAGTTTGTGTTTGGTCCCTACAAGCTGGTTTCTGTTTTATCTGCATTTAGCTGTAATTTGTTCTGTATCATCCAATTTTAGATATCTTGAAAGCAGTGGGGCCATATTTGTTTAAAGAGAGAAGGCAGATTTTCAGGAGTGTTGTGCTTAGAATCTGAGAGTCATCTGCATAAAAATGATGGTTGAAACTGATGGCGGTTAATTATATGTGGGCAGTGGAGCAGTGTAGAGGGTGAAAAGAACAGGGCCCAAAAACAGATCCCTGTGGAACTCCACATTCCAATCTTGCAGGTACTGACTGAATCTTGTTTACTGTGACTGTCGGAATCGGTCAGTAAAGGGATGAACTAAACCAGGTAAGGGCTGTACCAGTAACACCAAATGTTTTTGAAGACGGAGAGAAGAATAGAGTGGTCAATAGGTCAAAGGCTTTCAGATAAGTCGAGTGATAAAAAAGGGGATTTTCCCTGACAGAAGCGGTAAAGTGTGTTTAAGGGATGGGCAAGGGGAGTTTTTATGCTATGGTTTACGCGATAGGGAGACGAAACGCAGGGAAAAGACTGTTTTGGGGAGAAGGGGGTTGTTAGGTTTTAAGTACTTTTTTAAAAACTTTAGAGATAACGGTAGTTTTAAAAAGGTCATAGTTTTTCAGAATGTTGGGGGCAAGGTCGCTTTTGAGTAGAGGGGACTATGGCAGTTTTTTGGCTGAAGGAACATTTTCCCAAGGGAAGAGATAATTTCTATATTTTTAATAGTGGGAATAAGTTTGGCAGGGACTGGCAAAAAAAGAAGCAGGTATGGGGGCAGTCACATGATTTTTTTTAAATCATTCCCTTTTCAGAATTAGTTCGATTTCTTTTTTCGCTTTCGGGGTGAAAGGAAAGGGAGGAGTGCCAGAATAAGCATCGTATTTGCTTTTTTTTTTATCAAGCATCATCTAAGAACAAAAATTTTTTAATGACTATACTAAACTACTACATTTTTGCTCATTTACCATTAAATTAAACCATAAAAAAAAAAAAATCGATAAGGTAATACAAAGAAAATACAAAACCCAATAATTTAAAAACGCACCCACAAACCATACAACCTTTTGCGTTTCCCCCTCACTTCCACACAACATTTAAATAAAGAAGTTTGAGAATTAAAAAGAAAAATATAAAAGTCAGGGCAAACAAAAATTTTCCACCTACTTTTCATCCCTTCTTACAGGTTTAAAATTTTGAAAATAAAAGGTAAGGAAAAAAAAAAAAAAGAAGGGGAAAAAAAAATTTCTTAAAAATGATTTTTTTAAAAAAAAACTTTTTTTCCCAAACCTTAAAACCTTTTTCTAAAAATAATTTCAAAACCTATAAACAACGAAATCAATAAAAAAAAAAAATAAATGTTTTAATAGAACTAATAAAAATTCACCCATAAAAAAAATAATAAAAATTTTAAAATAACCTAGAAAACATAAGATGATAAAGAAAAGAGGAAAGGAGGGGGGGGGAGGGAGAAAGGGGAAGGGGAAAAAATTTAAAAATAAAAAATTTAAAAAATTAAAAAAAAAATTATTAAAAAGAAAAAATAAAAAAACAAAGATAAAAGGAAAAAAAAACAAATAAAAAAAAAGATTTAAAAATAAAAATTTTCAATAAAAAAAACCCCAAAAAACAGAAAGAAGAAAGGGATGGGAAGGGAAAAAAGGGGAAAAAGGAGGGGGAAAAGGGAGGGAAGGAGAGAGAGAGGAGAGAGAGAAAAAGAAAAGAGAGAGAGAGAGAAGGAGGAGAGAAGAGAGAGAAGGAGAAAAGAGAGAGAAAAGAGAGAGAGAGAGAGAGAGAGGGGGAGAGAGAAGAGGAGAGAAAAGGAGAGAGAGAGAGAGGGGGAACACACATCAAGCTATCAGGGTCTACCATAAAAATTTAAAAAATTTCCCCTCTCCACTTTTTTTTAAAAATTTGTAGATTATTTGCTAGTTTGTAAATTACCTTACTTTTTTGCAAAATTTAAAGGGTGCCTTTTTCCTGCCTCCCCCTCCCTCCACTAATACAGGGGTTTTTTGACGCAGAATTTCTAGTCACGAAGTCATCTTGAATTTTTTTTTTAAAGGGTGCCAAATGCGATAAATGTAATTTGGTTGATTTTGCCCTATTAGTCATGGTTGATTTCCCTTTTTAGTCAATTCCCTGGCTTCATTTAGAGGGTTTTTTAGCTGTGTCGAACTGTTTTTTTTGTTTTTGATACATTTTAAGCTTTTTGGGGAGCTTGTTCCAAATCATACCTGATACATAACTTTTTTTTGAAAAGATCATTTTTGGTCCGGAAATTTTAGTAGATATTAGTCTTGCTCATTTTTTTTAAGTATTGGTGATTTTTGGGAGGGGCTTTCCATTGAAAAATTTTTCTGGACATATAGATTTTATTTAGATTTAAAAAATCTGTTTTTAAAGGTTTAAATTTTTTGGTTGTTTAAAATCGTTGTGTTAGGAAGGTTGATTTTAGTAGAACTTTTTTTTCAGTCCCTTTTTTTTATAAATCATTGAATAAATTTTTTAAATTTTGTATCACCGCACGTCCCAAAAGTAAGCATAGTAACTATAGGCTTTATAGGCCGCAAAAAAAGAGTTTTGCGAAAGGGGTTTTATTCAGAAAATGTTTTTTTTTTATAACTGCAGTAGCTTGGAAGCGAGAGTTTTCCTAGCCCCACACGGGGTTAGTCCAAGTAAGATTTTTGTCAATAAAAAACACCCAGTGGGGTCAACTTCTTCAATTACTCTTTTTACCTTTCAAAAAAGGGTTGGAGTTAATTTTTTCTTTTTTTGCTTTTTTGTCTTCAGTAATACATACACTTATTTTTCGTGGATTTGGGGGCAATGGTTTGCTGATCCAAGTAACCATCTTTTAAATTTGGTTGAAGTTTGATTGTAATCTGGGGGGGTCAAATCATACAATGAGGGATGTGTTCACAAACTTTCACAGCTACTTCTAAAAGGGGGGTAAGTCATTTACAAGATTAAAAATAGAAGGGGACCCATTTGATCTTGTGGTACTCCATGTTTGATGGTATAGTTCTGATGTTTGATTATTTGCAGTTACGCTGCTGCCTATTCGAAAAAAAGCTTTAAAAAGATTTACATTTCGGGGTGTTAGTTTTTAAAAGGGGGAAGTTTACGCAAAATATGTAATGATTGATTACATCAAATGCTTTTTCAAAGTCAACGAAAAAGGAGGCCGTATATTTATTTTCATTGAATTGTGAGGAACTGTCCGAAATTTTGTGAAAAGAGTTGTGTGACAGGAATAGTTTTTACAAAAACCCGACTGTCTTCATTTAATAGATTGTTGTTTACAAAGTAGGAAAATAACCGATTTTTGGGTTTTTTTTTCGAGGGGTTTAGATAAACAGCAAAAATTGAAAGGGTCTGTAATTTAAGGAAAATGGATCACCTTTTTTGTGGACTGGTATGTTTTTTTGGCCCTTTTTAAATATACGGGCAATTTTGTTTTTTCTAGCACAAGTTTTTAAAAATTTTTGTCAGTGTTCCCAGCTATAACTTACCAAAAAAGTTAATTTTTTCCCGTCAAATTGCCAAAACCACGTTTCGGAACATTTTTGAAGAGACGGTTTCCAAGATGTCTGTGATTGTCATTGGCATTTTTGAAGGGGAATTTTATTTTTTTGATTAAATTAATTATTGTTCTAAATAATGGGTCTTTTCATTTGACTGTCATTTGATATTACTTTGTCGGCAATGTTTGAAAGGGGGTTTTTTAAAAATTAATCAGCTGAAAAATTTTTTAACTGTCTTCGACTTTTTTATAGGTTTTTTACAAAAAGTATTGGGGCTTTCCATATTGGCGAAGTGGGGTAGTTTTAATAACAACTTTTAAATGTAATCCTTTTTTGTTTTGCGTTTAATGAAGTTACTTTGTTTCTTTGTGCTCTAAAATTGCCTTTTGAACCAGTTTTTTTTTAAAATATCCTTGGGTGTATTTGGGATCTATTTCTTTTGTTATAAAAAGGGGGGTTTGTTTTTTTTTTAACCTTTTTTTTTTATGAAAGGGCTGTTTGTTGTATACTGAAGTAAATGTCCAAATCCAAATTCAGCAGCTTAACGGGGTCTCTGATTTGATTATGTTTTTATAAGGGCGATTTTTGTCAAGTCTGAAGGAAAACTTGCACGTTTTTAAAATTTTTTTTAAATTTCCTGAAAAATAGTTTTATGCCCCACTTTAGGTATTTTGATACATTTTTAAACCAAGTAAAGCACACTGTTTTTGATCCCTGCATCCACATGAGGGAGACATACTTCTGTTATTTTTTGCTTGTAGTATGAAAATGATTTTTTAATGTTCTTTGAGTTATTTGTTTTTTCCGAGTTGGTCTATCTATTAGTTGTTCTAGGCCAAACAAGTAGTGTTTTTTGCTTCTTTTTTTGGGTTTTGGTTTTAATAAGTCTATGTTAAAACCCCCAAAAATTATTGTTTCTTGTACCTGTCCAAAGGGTTGAATTTTTTTAACCCGTCCTTGGGTTTTTGAAGGATTTCTGATATAAAAACCTTTAATTTGGGCTATTGTGTTTTAATTTTTTTCTTCCACATGGTTCAATGTCTAAACCCCAAGGTTATATATTCTTTAAACTGGCAAGGAGCATATATTAAGAACCCGGGGGACTTGGGTTTGTGGGATTTCAGAAGATTGATACCCCGGGAAAATTATGTGTGTATCTGTTACATTTTGTTGAAAGTCGGGATTCAGCTAGGCGAAACAAATGAAACTGATTCCCCCTGTTGTATAGTATGGTTGCAAAAGTCATCTTTTTTTTTTGTTGCATGTTGATATTCAGGGAGCCTACACGGGGCCCCGTTTTGTTGGCCACTTTTTTCTGAAGTTTTTAAAACATAATTTGGGCAGATTTTTTGCTAATTTATAATAATTTTCTTGTTCGTACTTTTTTAAATATCTATCAAAAATGAAGACCCTTTAGTAGGTTTTCAATTTAATAATCAAATAGGGGGAATATAATATGAAATAAAAGGAACACCCAAATAAAAAAAGAAAAATACTAAAAGTCCCAATTTTCAAAGCTGCTCTGGATCTGCAAAAAAAACGATTGTTATTCAAAACGTGTAAAAATCCCCCCCTTTATATTCATACACAAAAGGACATCAAAGTATACCACACGAAAATTAAAGTTAAATATTTGATAAGAATACTACAATCTTTTTCTAAATCAATAAATACACTTACACAATAACCCTTTTCATATAAGGCTCCAAAAAAAGGAAGATATAGTCACAAGCATAGAAACAAAAAATAAAAAATTTTAAAAATTTCTTGGAAAATGTATAGCAAAAATTGTCTCTAACACAACTGTTCTATGTAGAGTCTCTGGGGTAGCAATAAGTGCTAATCACAGCATCAAAAGCTTCAGTCAAACAAATGGGTTGTATAAACCAGCAATATACTGTAGTCACAAAATCAATTGTTCCATCAAACGACTGCTTTTTAATCCACAATATAGCTGCTAGTCAAAAAGTCAATTGCTTTAGTCAGGCAGAACGTTTTTTAAACCCCAAAAAGCACACGACATTTCAACATCATTTAATTTTCTGGGAAAAAAAAGAAAAAGGAAAAAAAAAAAAAGGAAAAAAAATAAAAAAAAAAAAAAATTTTAAAAAAAAAAAAAAAAAAAAAAAAAAAAAAAAAAAAAAAAAAAAAAAAAAAAAAAATTTTTTTTTAAAAAAAATTTTAAAAGAAAAAAAAAAAAAAAAAAAATTAAAAAAAAACCCCCAAAAAAAATTAAATAAAAAAAAAAAAAAAAAAAAATAAAATAAAAAAAAAAAAAAAAAAAAAAAAAAAATAAAAAAAAAAAAATAAAAAAAAAAACCCAAAAAAAAAAAAAAAGAGAAAGAAGAAAGGGTGGTTGGGAGGGGGAGTTTAAAAAATGGGTTTGAACAGGGGGTTCCCGGGGGTGAAGGGGGGAAATTGGATGGAATGGGTTGAAGTCAGGTAAAGTGGGGTGGGGTGGTTTTTGGGGTTTTAGCGAGGTGGTTTAAAAAATTTTTTCCGGGAAAAAGGGTGTGGAGGTAAAAGGTGTGGGGAGCCGGGCCCGGGGGAGGTTTTATGGGTTTTAGGGAAAAGAAGTTGGGGAAGGTTTGTTCCCGGGGGGTGGGAGTAAGCTAGGGAAAAGATTTTTTTGGGGCCCCCCGGGGAAAGGAGGGGGGGGTTTTTAAAAAAATTTGTGAAGGATTCTTAAGAGAAGTTTGGGAAAATTTTAAGGGAAAAAGAGGAGGGGTTTTTTTTTGGAAGAAACCCAAGAGAAGGTTTTTTCTTGTCCGTTTAAGGTAGGTATAAGGGACATAGGGGTCGTGGTTTAGTAAAGGAAAGGGGGGGAAAAAAAATACGGGATTTTAAATGAAGGGAAGAGATAAAAGAGGGAAATTTAAAAAGGAGGGAGAAGTTTGACCGGATCCGAAAATAACCCCCAAAAAAGGGGGAGATTCGAAAGTCGATTTAAGAAGGGGGAAAATTGAAGAAACCCCCAGGTGGGGAAAAAAACGCATTTTGCCCCCCCCCCTAAAACCCCCCCCCCAAAAAAGGGAAAAATTGCCCTAGTTTTCAAAAGGGAGGGAATAAAGTGGAAAAGAATTTTTTTGTTTTGGAAAGAATTGGGAAAAAGGCTGGGTTAGTTGGTTTTTGGGTTTTTTTGGGGGGTTGTGTGTCCCTTGGGAGAGGGGGGGTTTTGGTTGTTTTTATTTCCCCTTTTGCATACTTGTTTGGTTTTTCGAAAGGGTCCCACATAAACTTGCGCCGCCTGTCCCCCCAAACCCCCTGGGGGGGGGGGGGTTTTTGGGCCATCGTTGGGGGTTTTTGGTGGCCTGTTGGGGGGGGATTGTTATCCACAAAAGGGGGGGTAGAGGTCGGATTAACTATGGGCTATTTTATTTGGGGTTAAAAACTATTGTACCACAACTGTTGGGGCCACCCTTTTGGCTGGGCCTAAAAAGGGGGTAAATTGGAAAAAAATATCAAATGTTTGTGTTATGAATCATCGGGACGTTTTCTTTGAATCTGTGTAAGCTTAAGGATGAAGCTTTTTGAACGATTTTATACGTTACATATCTAGGTTTTCTTTGAAATTTCCTAACAACAACCTCACAGTGTGAATGCATATGGGAGTGGATCAGAAAACACTTAAGTATTTACAGTGATGGTGACAAGCCACTTCTAATTTAGAACACTGACAAATACATAAGTCATTTTTGCTAAGGACGACTTTAAAGGTTATATTGTGATTGTTACCCACGTAATCAAGAAAACACAAGAAGAAAGATGCAGATGAGCATGGCCCCAGGGAAAAAACTGCAAAAAGAAAAAAACACAAAAATTTAAAAAGCCCGAAGCCTGTTTTGTCTCAACCCTTTTCCCCCCCCCCCCCCCAAAAAAAAAAAAACAAAAAAAAAAAACCCAAAAAAATAAAGAAGAAAGGGGAAAAATTTAAACAGGGGGAAAAAAAATAAAAAAACAGAACAAAGGGCAATTTTACTTTAAAAAAACACACACCACACCCACACTAGGGGTTCTGATTTATAGCAACAACTGTCACGAGGGTTTAAAAACCCCTGGGGGGGAATG
>CM054144.1:90000-110000 GCA_028751875.1 Rapana venosa
TAATTACTTCGAGAAAGGAAATAGGTATGTGTTCAATAAACACACAGTTCCCAACTGGCTTGAATATTCATATAAAAACAGATACTCACTCACTCACTCAGTCACATGTCCCAAAGGACGTAGGGGGGACATGAGAGAAGACGCAACAGAGATCTTTTTCCATGCTTCACGATCCTGTGTGGCTAGTAGAAGGTGTTGCAGGGGTTGGGCGGTCCAGTCTTTGATGATGTCAACCCAAGATTTCTTTTGGCGGCCTCTTCTTCTCTTGCCTTCCACAGTGTCTTGCAGGTGTGACCAAACCACATCAGTTTTCTCCTCTTTATGGTGGAGAGCAGAGGTTCTTGGGGGCCCACACGCTTTTTGATTTCTTCTTTCACATAGTTGTTGGTCTTGTGTTCTTTGTATGATATTTTGAGGAGTCTTCTGTGGCACTTGTTTACAGATACATTGATTGTAATTAAACAACTTATATAGAGTAAATAATAGAGAGAGAGTATTTCTTCAGGTTGCATCATTATCAAGCAAGAGAGAGAGAGAGAGAGAGAGAGAGAGAGAGAGAGAGAGAGAGAGAGAGAGAGAGAGAGAGAGAGACCGACAGACAGACAGACAGACAGAGGAGAAAGAGAGAGGAATGGCTCTAGTTCTCTAGCTTGTAAGAATGGAGAAAGGGGAGATGAATAGAAAGACAAGGTTGGTTTGTTGTTTACAAAGTGTGACACAAGAAGTGGTTTTTTTATATATAAGAAGACTTATTTTTGTATTCAACAGTATTAGTTGTTAGAGGGGAGGGAAAAGGAGGGTTGTTGTTGAACTAGCAAAGCAAGGCAACAAAATAATTATGGTTGTGGTCAACTGCATAATAAACCTCATGAACCACTGAAAATGCCGTGGGATGCTGAGTATACTCTATCGTGTCGTCCATATCGTATGCTGTGACTGGGTAATTGTCACGAAAGATGGATTGCATTTAAATTACGCAAGACGTTGTGTGTGTGCTTTCCATTAGACTCATGTTCGTAACTGCATCCAACCCATTTAAATATGATGGACTTTAGAAGAAATAAATCTTTTAAAAAACCGACAAAAAACCCCAAACAAAACCAAAAACAGAGTTTTCCTTTACTTTTACTTAACCTGCATCCTTTGTGACAAGTCTTATTTGTTTTTAGTGATGTCAGTGTAGTCTGTGTGTCTTCAGTCTCTGTCTCTCTATGTTTCTCTCTCTGTCTCTCTCTCTGACTCTCTCTGTCCCTCTCTGTCTCTGTATCTCTCTGTCTCTTTCTCTGATCTTAACTCCTTCGGCAGTCACTGAGGCACTGCACTGCACTGCACTGCACTGCCTAGTCATGTTCAAGCTGTGTTGCTGGGCAAGTTGCACCCTCTCCCAGGACTGGAGCCTGTGCTGGGCGTGTTGTGTGTTTCCACAGCCTAACGAACTCTGACATGGAGGTTGGGATCTCTAATGGACATTATTGATATTCTGTATGTGTTCACTTTCAAAGGAAGTTAGGGCACTGGCGGGTTTGCAGCTATTCCAGGAGATGGTAAAAATCCCCACCCTTGATTCACCAGACATCATCATCGCCGTGTGGAGAACCACGATCTCACGGACCCCTGGGATGGAAATAAAATCATTGATCCACTCAGCATCTGTGATATGACATGACCGTGAACTGACAATGTAAGAAACAACAGTGTATTGGCAGCAGGAATGGTCATGTTGATGCCGGTGATATCCCATAGTTTCAGATAGACTGGTGTCTCTGCATGCCAGAGGAGAGTCATAGACTTCTGGTACCTCATACAAGGCCGGTGTTTGAGGTGAAGACAGTGGTGGGAGGGAACACGAACAAGGGGAGGGGAGGGGGGGGAGGTAGTGAACAGGGAGTGTGTGGGGAGGGGGGAGGGCAGGGCAGAGTGTGTGGGGGGTGGGTGACAGTAGATGTAACAGCAGCTCTTGTTAATGGGTTGAGATAGGACAGGCTGTTCATCAGCTGGCTGCAGGGAGGGGAAGGAACACACTGGTGTCTTGGTCTTCCTGCCTGTCTTCCTGCCTGCCTGTCTTCCTGCCTGCCTGCCTGCCTGTCTTCCTGCCTGCCTGCCTGCCTGCCTTCCTTCTCTGTACTAACTGGTCAGCCACTCTCTGTCTTTCTGCTTCTCAGCTTTCTTGATTATATATATATATATAGTCTCTGTCTCTCGTTTCTTTCTCTCTCTCTCCTCTTCTCTCTCTCTCTCTCCTCTCTCTCTCTCTCTCTCTCTCCTCTCTCCCCTCCCTATCTCACCCCTCTTCTCTCTCCTCTCCCCCCCCCTCTCCTCTCTCTCTCTCTCGATTTTGGGGACTATTACATAAATGGTTAAGATAAAAATAAGATTGTGTGAGTATATTTTGTGTGTAATAATGTCTTTGACAATACAAGTGCAAAACGTGAATGTGCATAATAATGTGTTTTATTTCCTGTCATTGTTTAGTTACCTGCTTTTGAATGCTTCATTCATTGTTGATATTATGTTCTCCTTTTCACAGGGGCCTTGCTGTAAAGAAGCCTCTGGCTTGCACAATTACCCTCATCCACAACTTGAAGTTAGAGCTCTTCCTGCCAATCAGTCTACTCCGCCCACTAACCCCCCCCCCCCCCCCTCCCCCCTGGCCCCCTGTCAACTGCCCTGAGATGGTGGGCCCCTTACCTGTCGTCTGCCGTCTGTCACCTTTTAGCGTGGCCGTGCAATAACAGGGAGAGTTGTGGGCAGGGCGGTTAATCCCCAGGGGCCGCTGAAGGGAGCGATCCCCTCCTCACCTGAGTGTTGTTGGAATTGCAATTAGAGAGGGGCCGTCAGGTGGCTTGCCCTGCTGCCCCGTTGTAGGCTAGTGCCCGTGCTTGTAGGTTACTGCCCGTGCTTGTAGGTTACTGCCCGTGCTTGTAGGTTACTGCCCGTGCTTGTAGGTTACTGCCCGTGCTTGTAGGTTAGTGCCCGTGCTTGTAGGTTACTGCCCGTGCTTGTAGGTTACTGCCCGTGCTTGTAGGTTAGTGCCCGTGCTTGTAGGTTACTGCCCGTGCTTGTAGGTTACTGCCCGTGCTTGTAGGTTACTGCCCGTGCTTGTAGGTTAGTGCCCGTGCTTGTAGGTTAGTGCCCGTGCTTGTAGGTTAGTGCCCGTGCTTGTAGGTTAGTGCCCGTGCTTGTAGGTTAGTGCCCGTGCTTGTAGGTTAGTGCCAGGTTAGTGCCCGTGCTTGTAGGTTACTGCCCGTGCTTGTAGGTTAGTGCCCGTGCTTGTAGGTTACTGCCCGTGCTTGTAGGTTACTGCCTGTGCTTGTAGGTTACTGCCCGTGCTTGTAGGTTACTGCCCGTGCTTGTAGGTTACTGCCCGTGCTTGTAGGTTAGTGCCCGTGCTTGTAGGTTACTGCCCGTACTTGTAGGTTAGTGCCCGTGCCTGTTGAAAGCACTGCGGCCACTTGCAGGTTGGCTTCTTAGTTTAGGACAGGAGCTATGGGCTGTTTGGGGGTGTTTTAGTATGATATGATTTGTAACGTGCGTGCGTTTGTGCATGCGTGCGTACGTGTGTGCATACTTGCGTACACGTGTGTGTGTTGTGTGTGTGTGTGCGTGGGTGCTTGTGTGTGTTAAACAGTTGACTGAAAATAGCATTCCCCCATTAAATCTTCATCAATTAGTGTTTGCAACACTTGTCATTCAGCAGCCCGATCCAGCTGTCAGAGCGACATGCACATCGAATGAAAGGGGGCAGGAGGTGGCAGACTGCATGCAAAGAAGACACACAAACCATGAGTAGAAAGCAGACCCCTTGGATACACAGGAAAGGAGAGCGAGAGAGCGAGAGAGAGAGAGAGAGAGACGCTTTGCTTTGACGCTTTGACCAATTTATTGTCATTGCCCAATGTGGCCTATTGACAAGGGGGGCTGCACACGACCTTCTTTTGTAAATACAAATAAATACAAGAAAAATTGCTTGATGTATTTAACGTAATGAAAAAAAAGCTCTCTTTGTACAGATACGAATTCAAGCTCTGATGTAAACTCAGTTTCAAACTGAACACAAAGTAATGACAAGGGTAAACAACAGGAGCCAATAAACAATTACTAAAATAATAAAAAAGAACATTCCAGAATGCTATATTAGACCATCCAATGAAATTCTATGTGAAATTTTCAATAAATATTCTTGCTGGAGATTACAGCGTAATTATAATGTTTCTTTAGGTGTGTCACAAAATGCTGGAGTTTACAGAATATAAATGTTAGTTTACTTTAGTCACAAATTTTAAACTAATTGGAACTTAGCTGTGATTGTCGTAATTTCAGTGCTTCAGCAATAAACTTTGCAATAGATTTGATCACAATATGGTCATCAGACGATAAGATAGAAAAAATATCTTGCCTTCGGAAAGCTTCTAGATTGAGAACACTACAGTTTTCATGTATGGAAACATATGATTGACAATGAAACAGGAAATGCACTTCATCATCAAGAATATGACCCTACATAGGGCATGGGAACTGTGTGGACGTCTCAGGTTGAAACCATCTTTTGTTTGCATTGAAACCGAATGTTCTTAGTCGAGATCTTGCATAATTTAGTCGGTGCCATTTGTCAGTGACTATTCGAAGATACTTTTCAGCTTGAAAAGCACACTTAAATGGAAAAAAAGCAGTATTTATCTTTACTTTTCATGTCCGAGTGCCAATTTTGTTTAAATGAACAAATGAGTCTGTCTTTCATTGAAAAATTAACCAATGCTCACTACCTACTTCCTGAGACAACCACACGATTCCAAAACCATGTTCTGATAAAACCTTTTTAACTTGATAGCTTAATTCTTCTTACCAAGCTCCATTTGTATAACCATCAGGTCATAAGACTGCCTACATAAACGTGACCCTGGAAGTTTCAGCAGTGTTAGCCAGTACTTAATACACTTAACAGACGTTCTGATGTTTAAAGGATAGCTTCCCGTTTCTCCATATAGTACAGTATTTGACGAATGGATTGAGGCATTTAAGAAACGTTTGATAGCATATGTATGCATTTGTTCTATTTGTGAATTAACAGTAAGTCCCCATATTTCAGATGCATATGTAAGTAAAGGTTCTATTTGAACATCAAACACTTTCCAAAATAAAGAGCAATCTACTGAATTCAGCTTTCGTAACGTTTCTAAGATTTCCATTACACCTTTTTTACCCTTCCCTGCAAGATTCACGCCATGCAACATTCATACTTAGCTTTGTTGAAAATATCATCCCTAGGTATTTATAAGAATTCACGACTTTCACTTCAACATTTCCATAAAACCTTTTTTCACGCACTGATAAATGTCCACCCATTCTAAAAATCATGATGTTCGTTTTTTTCATATTGACTGATAAATCTAGGCGATCTGCCTCTTCCTTTAATATAATATGTAGTTGGTTTTGTAAACCTAGTACCGTGTCAGACAAGAGGATCATATCATCGGCAAATAGTAGTAAAAATACCTCCATGGCTCCTGGGATAATCTGAATACCATGTTTTCCTTTTTTTGTTAATTCAATGGCTAATTCGTTAATAAAAAAAAAAGAAAACAATTGTGGGCTTAAAATACAGCCCTGCTTCACTCCTTTTGGACATTCGAAATATTCCGAATAATCATATCCTGCGCGTACACATGCCAGACTGATTTATAAATACTCCTTCGTGCCATATATAATTTACCGTTTATTCCATTTTTTACGCAGAACAGTCCATAAGATATTACGATTTACAGAATCGAACGCCTTTCGAAAATCGACAAATGCCACAAATAGTTTTTTATTTGATTGCAAGTATTTTTTAACAATAGAGTAGAGGGTCGATATATGATCAGTAGTACCATAATTTGCTCGAAAACCTGGTTGTTCTTCAATTAGTTTCCAGTCTCTTCAGCCCATCTAGTTAACTTTTTATTCAAAATGTAAGTATATATTTTGCTGACAATGCTAGTGAGGGCTACTCCACGATAATTGTCTGTTTTAGTGCTGTCACCTTTTTTGTGTAAATAGGAATAATTATAGACTTGGCCCACTCCAAAGGGAAAGCACCTCTTTCAAAAACATCGTTGAAGAGTTGAGTTAGGACATAACAATTGAGTTAGCATACTTTTTCCTGCTTTTAAATGTTGGATACCGGCAATAACTTAATTTTCTTTGATGGGATCATTAAACAATGGTTCGTGATCATCTTCCGTTACATATATATCCATCTGTGTTACACTATCATCTGAGTTGTTAAAAACTTGTAAGAAGTGATCATATCATTCTTGAAAAGATATGTTATTATATACAAGAGCCTTTCGATTCACAGACTTAATTATAGACCAAAACGTTTTGGCGTCGTTAGGAGAAGTTGTCAGTTTATCTAATATATTCAGTTCAAAATCCTGTTCTTTAGTTTTCCTTAATTTGACATATTCTTTTCGTGCTGTAGTGTATAGCTCCCTTTTCTCTAACTTATCATGATTTGTCTGACATTGCTGAAACCATTTTAGTAACAACTTCACTTCTTGTTTTTTTAGTTTGCATTCAGTATCAAACCAGTCATCGCATTTCCTTTCCCCTCCACCAACTTTTCGGACCATGCATGCAGCTGCCCCACATAAGGGTAAAGGGAAGGTAAAGGAGTCCCATAACCTATAAGGTCGTCGGGGAGCGAGGCGTCAGAGACCTCACTTCTCTAGGGCCAGCATATTGAGGGCGGCGCCCATCTCCTCTCCCTCGATGCTTTACCTTCCCTGACCCTAAAGAGGGCAGGTACCCATTTACAGCTGGGTGAACTGGGGGAACTGTACTGAAGCCAAGGCGCGCAAACGGTCACCCATCCAACTGGTAACCACGCTCGACGCTGCTTAACTTGGCTGGGGGAAAGCGAGTGCTCCGACCACTGAGCTATCCCGTCCCTCAAGGCATTTACAAAATATTCCACACTTTCATTTATATCAGTCTGCAATGAGTTAAAAGCTTTCTGTATACTTTCGAGAAATTCAACAGTGTTCAGCTCATTTGTGTATGTCTCAGCAATTACTGTCAGACCACATGATTTTCTCTTCACCTCTTTCTGTGTCCTTATATCTGTGTATCTATTAGTATGTTTGTGCATTTCACTGTCTGTCTGTCTGCTACGATGTCTTCCTGATGTCGGTCACTCTTGCTCTTTGTCTCATTCGTTCTTTCTCTTGCTTGCTCTCTTGCTCATTTGCATTCATATAGAATGTGTATATACAGGAATTTATGTTATAGATACCCGCACATGCACATAATAATACAATAACAATAATAATAATAATAAATAATAATAATGCATGGAATTTATATCTTGCAAAAACAAATCAATTATACTTTCATTCATCCTACTCATTCACATGTAGCCAGTTACAATTAACAGATTTTGCAATTTCAAATGTATACACACACGTAGCACCCGCACGCACACACACACACACACACACACACACAAATGCACACACATAAAGTTTGTATACTCCGAGAGGGAGATGGGGTTTTGGCTGTTGAGGGCAAGAACAAAAATTAGGTGAAACAAGAGGAGAGAATCTTAGGTTTGAAATAAATGTGTCTTGAGGCCGGATTTTAAAGTGTCATAAGTAGGCTTTTGGCGAAGGGAGAGAGGGAGGTCATTCCAGATCAATGGACCAAAAACAAAGAAAGAGCAAAGGCCAACCGGCCAGCCGTGGACTGTTTGAATCTAGGTATTCTTAAGCACAAGGTATCTGCAGCAGAGCGAAGGGAACGAGAAGGAGTGTACAAGTGAAGACATTCACTGAGGTAGGAGGATGCTGTTTTGTGGAGATATTTGTAACAGAGGGTACTGATCTTATGGTTTATTCTTTGTGGCATAGGCAGCCAGTGGAGAGATCGCAAGAGAGGATTAATGTGCTCAATGTTTTTTCTTTCTGAAAACTAGTTGAGCTGCAGAGTTTTGTATACGTTGAAGGAGGTGGATAGATGATGCTGGCAGACCAGCCAAAAGAGAATTGCAATAGTCCAGACATGAGAGAATGAGAGATGTGACTAGTTTGGATGTTGTATCAGTGGACAGGTACTTTCGAACTGCACTGATGCGCCGCATATGGTATAGCATGACTGGCAGGTTTGGGTCATGAATTTTTGCATGGAGAGTGTGTTATCAATAAGGACCCCTAGATATTTCACAGCAGTGGATAGAGGGACATACACATCTATCTGTCTGTTTATCTGTTTATCTGTGTGTCTGTCTGTCTGCCTCTCTCTCTCTCTCTCTATCTATCTATCTCTCTCTCTCTCTATCTATCTATCTATCTATCTATCTCTCTCTCTATCTATCTATCTATCTATCATCTGTTTTTCAGTCTGTTTATTTGTCTGTTGATCTGTCTGTATGTATGTCAGTCTACCCAGCTGTCACTCTATCATCGAGGCTGCCCTCAAGGACAAAACCATGAAAACGTATGCACATCAAGCAAAAAACACAACAACACACACACACAAAACAAAATGTCAAACAAGCAGTACAGAACAGACTGCATACAAATCATGTTGCTAACACTGGATTCAAAGGGCTGTCTATCTATGGCCAATATTGAGCTGAGGTCACTTTCCTGTTGCTGCCTGTTTCCATTCAATTAATGATGTCACAGCTGTGTTCATGTCCACTGCAGGGGGCTAGAAGTGTGTGTGGCCTGCAGGTTACTCTCTGTAACTCTGTTCTGTAGCACACTAACAGCTCTGTAAGTGTGCAGGTTACTCTCTGTAACTCTGTTCTGTAGCACACTAACAGCTTTGTAAGTCTGCAGGTTACTCTCTGTAACTCTGTTCTGTAGCACACTAGCAACTTTGTAAGTGTGCAGGTTACTCTCTATAACTGTGTTCTATAGCGCACTAGCAACTTTATAAGTCTGCAGGTTACTCTCTATAACTCTGTTCTATAGCACACTGTCTGCCCACATTACCAGCATTGTAAGTCCATAGGTGGTCCAGAAGTAGTGCACCCGCCTACCACCCGCCTACCACCTGCCTACCACCCGCCTACCACCCGCCTACCAAGCAAACGGTGCGGGTCTGATCCCTGTGTGTGCCCAAACTTTTTCCCCATCGGCTAGCCATAAAAGAACCCATGGCACAAGAGAGTTGTCCCTGCTGAAAAAAGCCACTGTAATAAAGAAGCAAATGCACACACAAGTTAAAAAAAGAAGAAAAAAAAGTAGCACTACTCCTGTGGCAACGTGCTCTCCCTGGGGAGAGGAGCCCAAATTTCAGGCAGAAAAATCTGCAGTGGCTGAACGTGGTATTCAATTGAATTGAACTGAATTGAATCAAAATCACTTGTCAGCGACCTACATAACCAAAGTTCCAAGACTTGGATGAAGATGCTGCTGTGCATTAAAACGGTTTGCTGTTTGGGGCCCTCGTGTGATGTGTAGGTGCTTCCTTGTACTGAGCCAAACATTATGTTTGTTGTTACAAACAAAACAGTTTGCTCTGATCGTCTCCACCCATGACAAGTTCTTAGGTCGGATTATGGCTGCCTCTAGGGCAGGCTACATGAACACAGCCACATAAGCATTCTTCTCGTGCTGTGCTTGCTTCTGATTTCATGGTCATTCCAAGATGCCCAGCATGTGTCACTACTCAGCAATGACATTTACTGTTACAGACTTAAAAGCTTTTCCTCAAGTGGGTTTCACCTAATGCAAAATAAACTCAAACAGCATATTGTAAACCTCGGAATACACCGCCGGAAAACCAGGCAGGCATACGTCATCGACTGCAGCCTGCTTCCCCGACATCTACCTCCCTCCTCACTTCTGACGTCACTACCACAGCAACTGTCACCAGCCACAGCACTGCTTCACCATCTTGTCCTCCAGATGTATCATCCTTTGTCTGTGACTCTAAGGGTTCTGTCCATGATGTGTGTAATGATTTTCATGAAACTGTGAATCCCCTGACTGACCCAGTTCTAACCCTTTTCTACTCTTCCACTGCATATATCTCTACCATCACCCTCAGCCTCTTCCTCTGATAGTCATAGTCAATCACCACTGTCTTCTTTAACCTCTTTGCCTCCCTCAAACCTTCTCCACATGTGTCTTCTCAACGCCCAATCTGTCTGTCCTGATGGCAAAGCCGACTTAATTTCTGACTTCATTTCTGAACATAACATAGATCTAACCTTTCTTACAGAAACTTGGCTAAAACCACTTGGTCACAAACCAAAGATAAAACAACTGACGCCACCTGGCTACAAAACTCTTTCTTTCCCCCGACTCTCCCGTGGAGGTGGCATTGCCATCTCTACAAAGATACTCTGCATCCAACTCTTTCTATCTGTCACTCCCTTCCTTTTTCACCGGATTCTTTCGAAGTCTGTGAACTCAACCTCACCTTACCTGGCCACTCTGTTACTTTCTGTTGCCTTTACCGTCCACCTCCCAACCATAGAAACAATTTGACGTCTTCAGTTTTCCACCAAGAGCTTCAGTCACTCCTTGACCACTTCAGCCTCTCTCCCAAGACACTTATCATTCTTGGTGACTTCAACTTCCACTTTGACAACCAGTCCTCTCCTGATGTTAAGCGTCTTTCTCTTTCTTTGTCTAACCACTCTCTTTCCCAGCTGGTAAACGAACCAACACACAGATCTGGTCACATTTTAGACTGGCTTATCACTGATGTTTCACAAGGTCTAGTCACAGCTCAGTCTGTATCTGTCACTGACGAACTGATCTCCGATCATTCTACCCTTCTTTTCTCCCTAAACATTGCAAAACCTATCAGAAAGAAGAAGTGCATTGCCCGTCGCAACCTCAAGGCCATAGATATTCAAACTTGCCTTTCCCAAGCTGCTGAACGTCTATCACAAACGCCTGACCATACTTACCATACTGACCCTTCTAAACACTACAATACCGTTCTCAGCCAACTCCTTGATGAGCATGCACCTCCTACTGACCATCTCCTGCCTGATAGGCCCTGTGCACCATGGTACACCCATGACATCCTGGTCGCAAAACGCAAACGCCGACAATTAGAACGGCAATGGCGAAAAACAAAAACTGAAATAAACAAACAGCTTCTTCGTAAACAAATCAACAAAGTCAAAACCTTAATCCATTCAGCAAAAACGAAGTATTACTCTTCTCAAGTTCTTGATGCCACAACTATGAAATCTCTCTTTTCCCTCACATCCACTCTTCTTGGATCTGCGAAGGCTAGCCCTCTGCCTTCTATCTACAACCACTCTGAACTTCCTTCTATTTTTTCTGCATTCTTTTCTGACAAAATCCGCAACATTCGCTCTAGCTTGGATCAGACTCCTTTCCAGCCTGAAATTTCTGATCCTCAATTTTCTGGCACTCCTCTCCTGTTCTTTCATCCAGCAAGCGAGAAAGAAATCGAGACAATTCTGAAAGGAATGACTAAAAAATCATGCGATCTCGACCCCATACCTGCTTCTCTTTTTGCACAGTGCCTGCCACAGCTTATACCCACTATCACGAAAATAGTTAACTAATCTCTTGTTTCTGGAAATGTTCCTTCAGCTCTCAAAACTGCTTTAGTCACACCACTACTCAAAAAGCATTAATTTGACCCTAACATTCTGAAGAATTACAGACCTGTTTCCAACATATCTTTTATCTCTAAAGTCTATATAAATTCCATACATTATTATTATTATTATTAACATTATTATTATTATTATTATTATTATTAAGTCCTTGAAAAAGTTGTTCTGAAACAGCTTAACAACCACCTTCTCTACAACAGTCTTCTTCCTGCGTTTCAATCTGCCTATCGCGCCAACCACAGCACTGAAACCACCCTAGTTCACACCTTATACATGGTTCTACTTGCTTCTGACTCAGGGAAAATCTCCCTCCTCACTCTACTCGACTTATCTGCAGCCTTTGACACTATTGACCACTCTATTCTTCTCTCCCGTCTTCAAGATACGTTTGGTGTTACTGGTACAGCCCTCACCTGGTTTAGCTCATACCTGACTGACCGATTCCAGATAGTCACAGTAAACAAGATTCAGTCAGTACCTGCCAGACTGGAATGTGGAGTCCCGCAGGGATCAGTTCTGGGCCCTGTTCTTTTCACTCTCTACACCGCTCCACTGTCACATATTATTAACCGTCATCAGATCAACTATCACTTTTATGCAGATGACTCTCAGATTCTAAGCAGTGACACTCCTAAAAATCTGCCTTCTCTCTTGACAAATATAACCTACTGCTTTCAAGATATCCAAAACTGGATGATAGAGAACAAGTTACAACTAAATGCTGATAAAACTGAAGCCATGCTTGTAGGGACCAAACACAAACTCTCTTCCATTACAACGGCTTCAATAGAATTTGGCAATGCATCAGTCCCTCTATCCACTGCTGTGGAATATCTAGGGGTCATTATCGACAACACACTCTCTATGCAAAAATTCATCACCCAGACCTGCCAGTCATGCTACTGTCAATTATGGCGTATAAGTGCAATTCGAAAGTACCTGTCCACAGACGCAACATCCAAACTCGTTGCATCTCTCATTCTTTCAAATCTGGACTATTGCAATTCTCTTTTGACTGGTCTGCCAGCATCATCTATCCACTCCCTTCAACGTATTCAAAACTCTGCAGCTCGACTAGTCCTCAGAAAGAAAAAATCTGAGCACATTATCCCTCTCTTGCGATCTCTCCACTGGCTGCCTGTGCCACAAAGAATAAACTATAAGATCTGTAGCCTCTGTTACAAATGTCTCCACAAAACTGCACCCTCCTACCTCTGTGAATGTATCCACCTGTACACTCCTTCTCGTTCCCTTCGCTCTGCTGCAGATTCCTTGTGCTTTCGAATACCTAGATTCAGCCAGTCCACCGTGGGCCCTCGCTCTTTCTCTGTTTCCGGTCCAACGGTTTGGAATGGCCTCCCTATCTCTCTTTGCCAAAGGCTTTCTTGTGACACTTTTAAATCCGGCCTCAAGACATATTTGTATCAAACCTAAGATTTTCCTCTCTTGTTTCATTTCATAGCTCTCCCTGCTTTTCAACAGCCAAAATACTCCATCACCCTGCCAAAGTATATAACCTCTGTGTGTGTGTGTGTGTGTGTTTGTATGTGTGTCTGTGTGTGTGCATTTGGACTTGCTAGAACTATTACTTGCTATTGGTTGTATGACTGTGTAAGAATGAGTTGAGTGCAAGCCCTTTGATTTGTCTGTGCAAGATACAACGCTATATAAATTCCATTTATTATTATTATTATTATTATTATTATTATTAAGATGTGGTGGATGAAACTGAGCGCCTGCTCTGAGTGACCCCAGGATCATAACCGGTATCCTAGTTCTCTGAGTGACCCCGGGGTCATCACCGGTATCCTAGTTCTCTGAGTGACCCCGGGGTCATAACCGGTATCCTAGTTCTCTGAGTGAAAACCCGGGTCATCACCGTATCCTAGTTCTCTGAGGACCCCAGGGTCATAACCGGTATCCTAGTTCTCAGAGTGACCCCAAGGTCATAACCGGTATCCTAGTTCTCTGAGTGACCCCGGGGTCATAACCGGTATCCTAGTTCTCTGAGTGACACCAGGGTCATCACCGGTATCCTAGTTCTCTGAGTGACCCCGTGGTCATCACCGGTATCCTAGTTCTCTGAGTGACCCCGTGGTCATCACCGGTATCCTAGTTCTCTGAGTGACCCCGGGGTCATCACCGGTATCCTAGTTCTCTGAGTGACCCCAGGGTCATAACCTATATTATAATATACACTGTCAGTGACAGCAGATTTCTCTGGTGAAAGTCGGGTTGCTTGCCGGAAAGGGTCCACAAGCCTGTGGTACTAGTTGGTTGGTTTTTTGTGGTTGGGGGTTTGGTTTTAGGGGGAGTTGTTCATCAATTTGTTGTTCTCTGTGATTTACGTCTTCTGTCTGCGGACCCGGTTTACAACCTATTTGCCCAATGGTCACCTCGTCTTGTATGTGGGGTTCTTTAGTGCGCTGGGAATGTTTTCTTGCTTTCTACACGGTCTCGGTTAATCCGATTTTGAATGGACTAGCCCTAAACACCATCAAGTCGTTAACGAAAAGGCTCACACGATCAACGGAAAAAAGCATACACTGATTGTGTGCCCTTTTTAATTACGTGCGTTTACCGCTTGCAACACGAAAACCGTTGACTGTGCAACGCCCAACCCCAAGCGAAATAAACCCAACAATGGAACTTCACACATGGGAGGTCACAGACTAAAAGGTAGTTGGACACTGACTTTGCATTTTTTAACGTGGCTTTCACTTGATCAAGCTTGACAACAGACTGGAACAGGTTTGCTTGTGACAATACAAGTAAGTCAGTCTGTGATGACCATCTGAAAAAACAACGAACACATGTGGCACATCTCTCTTCTATTGCTGGTTACCAAGGTGTCGGCAATTTGCCATTTCTCAATATTTTTAAACAGAGCTTGGTATTTATTCAGGAATGGAAAGGTACTTCAGAGAATGACAGATATCAACCTTACTCGTTCATTCTTGAAAACCATATGAAAAAAACGCGATACATTCTAGTATGATGTATTTGCTTTTTCGTGGCATTTCGCAATGGACGATTCAACGTTCTTTCCCTAAACCTAACAAGTACATGTTACAAAGAATTAAGACCATGATAAAGCTTGTCCATTTTGTAAACATATGGAAAATAAACAGCACTTTTTGGTTTGCTTCCTATGATGGATTTGGGCTCAATTTTCTAAAGGGAATCGAATGGAAAACTTCCTTTTTGACATGTTTGTAAAAGCCACTAACCTTCACAGACAAATATATTCAAAGTTGTGTTCCATGCAATCAAGGCGGAACAAAACATATTTTAAACATTTGAGCATATCATGATTCACCTTTTTGTAATGTGCTTACCTAAATGGGTATCAACTGTTCCACCTCTTTTCGTTATCTGTATAAATCTTGGGTTTATTACGGAAAGCAGCAAAATGCAGGATTACCTGTGTATTGAATGTTATATGTTGAAGAACCAAAAATAATGATTTACAGAAAGACGAATTTTGCAAATGTTGTATTGTAGTATTTGAACAGAAGGAAGGCCATAATTATGAGGTTGAGAGTTAAAGTTAATATCGCAAGATGCATAAAATACACCCTCAGTAATAGAAGTACACCTAAATATGAACGTGTCTCCGCGTTTCGATATTCGCATAATCTTTGTTGTCTGATTAAACCCAAAAAAAGCTAAATTCAAGCAAAACTGAATTACACTGTATTTAAAATTTAAGATCTTGAAAATTCGCAAAAGAATATATATTGAATGGGGTTGAATACTGGTGTTTGGACTGGTTATAGCGGAAAAGCCATTCCTAATCTAGTTTGCATTGTATTGATGGCCCAAGGCCTATGTGCAATCTAAACAGTTCAGGAGTTCAGAGTTCTCTCCCGCAGACCTCGGAGCTACAAATACCCACAACACACACCACGTAACACACACAAAGGTGACGCCCACCGACATAAACGAGTCGCATTGCAACAAAAGTTTCAGTTTTTAGTTGTTGTATTGTTAATCTGCAAGAAAAAGGTTTCAATACAGAAAACAGACGAAATCGGACATCTATGAAAAGTATTACAAATTGAATGATACCCCTCGGATTGTGCAAAAATGAGAAATTGATAAGTTTAGTCATTTGCATTGGGTGGTCAGATGAGGCTTGGGTATTTTAAACACGTTTAAAAGCAAAGGAAACCAAATTATCCTTGATGTTTCTTACCCAAATAGATGTTATGAAAAAACAGTGTTATAATCAATCAAAATTCAATCATTTCAACAAGCCTGTACTGCACTGTAAATGGTACTAGCAGGAAAGTGGGCAGGTGTAAGCCACTGATTTATGGTGGAGCGAACCTAATATTTCGCGCACAGACACACACGACATAAAACACACGCGGACCGCGACGCACGACCTGTACACACATAACATCTTGACACATACCTAAAAAACAAAAATATTCATGAGGAAAGGTGTTGAGTTGTGTGTTTGTTTCCAGTGAGCAGAGAGAGAAGAAAGAGGAGAATTCACAGTGGATTGGAATGCAGAACCAATCGGTATTACACAGCGAAGCAAAGCAAAGCTTTATATTTTATTTACTGTATAATTGTATTGGGTTTCTTCGCTTGTTTCCCTTAGTGGTGTCAAGCTTATTAGTAAGGGTTGTAATAATGCAGACCTTCAATAAAAATCATTGAGGGAATTTTTGTTCCTAGATAGATGGCTGTAATGAAAAAAGAACATGTATGGCTTTCTATGACCATCTGAAATAAATATTGATTGACGAAATTCACCTAACGCTTAGGTTTAAATTTCTGAATGTGTAGCAGCGTGTGAAATGACAAGAATAGGAAATACAAAGAAAACTGAATACTTTGTCTTTATGTTTTAAAAAATTGACTGATACAAACAGATCACTATTGGGACACAGAACTCACGATCCAGAAAAGCATAACAGAGAGAATGAAAAAAACAGAACAAACCAAAACAAATGAAAGGAGAAACGAGACCCCATGCAGTTGAAGTTTGCATTTCACTGTACAGTGAATGAAAAGCATTGGGGAATTGTCTGGGTTGAAAAGTGTTTTGAATACGGAAACAGAAGCAAAAATACAGGACAGCGACAAACGATCAACCATGTAACAATGTGATGGAATGGGCAAAAGAAAGATGAATATAGCTGCTGAGGGAAAAAAGGATGAAAAAAGTTCAAGCAAAGAAAAAATTACTGGTTTGTGTGAACCTTAAACACAAGACCACAACCCAAATAACAAAAACAAAAAAGCTTGAGGAAAACCAGTAGGTCAATGAGGGAGAGAGACAGAAACAGAAAAAGTGTTTACAAAGAGAAGCAGGGAGGGCTAACATGGCAAGACCAGCTGAAAAGTAGCCCCCACCCCACAGGACCCCCCCCTTACAAAAATATGTAAGTTTAAAATGTATGGTAGAGTACATTAGAGCAGGATGAGAGAGAGAACAGAATTGAATGAATTGAATTGAAAAGAAGTTGAAAGAGGGTTAAGAAAACATGCACAACCAGCCTTGGGAACGAGCACAAACAACAACCAAAACCCCCTCACAAATAATAAAGAACACAAACACCAACCGAAACCCTCCGACCAAAAAAGAAAAAGAGAAGAGACCAACAAAACCTCTCGCCGAATAATAAAGAAGCAAGTTTGAGGAGAAAAAAGTAAAAAAAGAGAAAGACAACATATACGTACATCATATTGTAAGTGTAACGACTTATAAACACTGACGGAGAGAGAGAGAAAGTAGAGAGAGAAGAGAGAGAGAGAGAGATGAGAGGAGAGAGAGACAATGACAATGACAATGAAAAATAGTTTATTGTGATTTAAGCGTGAAGCCCATTCCCCAAGGGACAGTGGAAGGGGACTGGGGACAAACATAATTGAACAATAACAAAACAGCACAATATAGTTGAGCCCCCTGATCTTCTGGAGGATTCCTGTCATGGTTCAGAGATAGAGGGAGAGGAGAGGAGCGAGAGAGAGCGAGAGGGAGAACACAGAGAGAGAGAGCGAAGAGAGGGAGACGAAATAGGGACATTGACAATGACAAAAATTTTTTTTTTCGAGGGAATGAATGCCCCCTGGTTTTTTTTAACCAGTAACCGCCCTTAAAAAATATATGTAAAAAATAAAATAAAGCCCCTAGCAAAAAACCCCTTTAAAAGATACAGGGAAAAAATCACACAAAAATTCCCCCAAAAATCACCAAGAGGAAGAAGAGAGAGAGAGAGAGAGGAAGAGGAGGAAGGAGGGAGAGAGAGAAAGAAAAAAAATGGCAAAAAGTAAAAAAGAAAACAAAACAGAAAACACAGAAACAACAACAAAAATAGCAAGAACCAAGAGAGAGAGCGAGAGAGCGAGAGAGAGAGAGAGAGAGAGAGAGAGAGAGAGAGAGAGAGAGAGAGAGAGCGAGAGAACGAGAGAGCGAGTGAGAGAGAGAGTGAGAGCGAGAGCGAGAGAGAGAGCGAGAGAGAGAGAGAGATAGAGATAGAGAGAGAGAGAGAGCAAGAGAGAGAGCGAGAGAGAGAGCGATGGGAGAGAGAGAGATAGAGAGAGAGCGAAAGAGAGAGAGAGCGAGAGAGATAGATAGAGAGAGATAGAGAGAGAGAGAGCCAGAGCGAGAGAGAGAGAGCGAGACAATGACAATGACAATGACAAATTCTTTTATTTCGAGGATAATGAATAAGCACCCATGTGCTTTTTTACATACAGTCCCCGCCCTTAAGGATAGATATGATAATAAAATAGAATAAAGCCCATAGCAATACACTTACACGGTATATGGAAAAAATATCTACGCAAAAATCCACACAAAAATCACCGAAGAGAGAAAGAGAAAAAAAGGACCAACAAGTAAGAAAGAAAGCAGAACAGAAAACACAGAAACAACCGAAAAAATAGCAAGAACCAAGAGCAAAACAAAAGCGGCAACAACAACAAGGGGAGAAGGGACAACGAATAGTCCCCCCTAAAAAAAAACAAAAAAAAAACCCCAAACCCAAACCAAAACAGGACCAAACAAAGCAAAACCTCCATAAAATAAAGGAGAACAAACCACGTAAATAGTTTCATTTTGGCTAACAGAAAGAAACATAAAAAAATTCTTTGTGCTTTTATGGGAGGCAACAGCAATAGTAAACTACATGAAACAAATATTGTATAAGCAATTTGCATCCCCATGCACACACACACACACACACACACACACACGCGCGCGCGCGCACGCACTCACACCATGTATCAATGCCAACATCAAATCTTTATTAATATCGTGTATAGTCTTTGAGAAGAACATCTGCACTTTGGAATTAGCTATACATAATTGGTACGCTCAAAACAAGATATCAAAATATAACATTCACTGAATCTCAGATACAGTCAACTTACGCAGTAGAACTGATATATTAAATCTGAATAAAGCATTCAACGGGATACTGATTGTAAACATGACAATTAAATCTATAAACAAACAATAAAAGGAGAGGGCGAGAGAGAGAGAGAGAGAGAGAGAGAGAGAGAGAGAGAGAGAGAGAGAGAGCAGTACATTTTGAATCCATATGATATTGAATATAGTTTTCAATTCATCAACACTATCACCATTAGCCTTCACTGTGATTTGACATTGTACATGTTAAGATCGTCCTAGAGTCATTATAAAGAAGTAGGATAGTGGAAGAATCATTTCTAGAAGTCATTTTTCAATAACACAATAGGATATACAAGTAAAACATTCACACTTATACAGAGAGAGTGAGAGAGAGGGGGAGAGAGAGAGAGAGAGAGAGAAGAGAGAGAGAGAGAGATAGGAGAGAGAGAGAGAGAGAGAGAGAGAGAGAGAGAGAGAGGATAATTTGGTATAATGTAAGGGAGGATATATTTACTTTCTTTCCAACAGATCAAGTGTGGATTTTTAGTTTTGATGCATCAAGTGGATGAAAAAAAAAACTTTTGAAGATTGTTAATGATTGGTGTTGTCTAAATGTGTCAGGAAGGGAGTTCCACAGCACAGGGCCTGAGTAAAGTAAGCTAGATTTGAACAAATCTATTCTTGGGATTGGGGCACATGGCTTTTCAGTATTTCTGGAATGATTCATTGGGGACTTGTCTTTTAAGGATGAGGGAAAAGTTTCTGTCATTATCTTAAACATCATGATGCCTTTGTTAAATCTTAGTCTTTGGTGTAGGGGAAGAATATTTAACTGAGTATAATCCACTTCTAGTAAGGTAATCTTCTTCAGAAGAACCAGTTTAAGAGCACGTTTATACAGACTTAATAATGGTTTCATAGTGTTTGCACTAGCAGAATCCCACAGGGTTGAAGCATAATCTATTGAGGATTGTATATAAGCTTGAAAGAATAGTTTTCTTGAATGAAAGTCAAGAAAATGTTTGATTTTAG
>CM054144.1:112500-142500 GCA_028751875.1 Rapana venosa
GCCCCACCCACCCGATCCCTTTTCCCCTAAAGAAAAACGCAAAGGAAAAAGCCCAAAACATCTCAAATGTAAATAATTGCATAAGAGAGAGAGAGAGAGAAGAGATGAGAGAGAAGAGAGAGAGAGAGAGAGAGAGAGAGATGAGAGAGAGAGAGAGAGAGAGCACAAAGCAAGACAAGGCCAGGCGTTAAAACGTTGTATCTAAGGATTACAGACAAGTGCTGACGTACTGTATTGCATCCAGACCCCGCCTTATATTATTAGGAACTGATGACATGATAGTTATGGGATTGATATTCATAGAAAATAAGGTTTTGACATAGGAATAAAAAAACAGAAAGGGAAAATCAATGCTCACTATAACAAACATCAAGAAAGAGAGAGAGAGAACCAGAGACAGACAGACAGACAGACAGTCGGACAGACAGACAGACAGACGGACAGACAGACAGACAGACAGACAGACGGACAGACAGACAGACGGACAGACAGACAGAGCCGAATAAAAACAGAAAAAAGAGGTAGTGGCGGGGCCTTACAGATCTTTTTGAAAGGAGACACGCGGAATGAAATAAATCCTTTCACCTTAAACGAAGCGCAGCAACAACCGATATTTGAACCCAGCTCTTGGGGGAGTCTTGGATAATTATGAGGGTGAGCTGCCTGCTGTTTGGCTTCCTGAACCAACTTGATACCAACCCTTAGAGCAGACCATGTCTTATCAGAGAGAGAGAGAGAGAGAGAGAGAGAGAGAGAGAGATAAGGGGGAGGGGGGGGAGAGAGGGGGGGAGAGAGAGAGAGAGACAGACAGACAGTATGTGCATCAGGACTGTCTCTTCACCACCACGTGGGCTGAAATCCCGCTACACACGGTGTTGACTGCTGACAGGGCTGTAGATAGAGAGATAGAGAGCTTCAGTACAAACGATCCAACCATTAATGTTGTCGGCAAGTAAGCTGACAGTTTGTATCCATTTGCTCTCTTATCAGAAAGCGGTGTGGAGCGTGTGTATGGCTTTTATAACAAAACCTGAAGACAGTTTTTCTTCCAGAGGATTATCTTGTTTTAGAAACTGTGGTTTAATACGTTGAAGTTTGCTTCTTTTGTTTGAAACTGTCTCCGCCTACAAGGAGTTGTGTCCTGTTTCTGTTTAAAGACGTCTTTGAAATGGCTGCCCATCCATTGTGGTCGTGTTTTTGTGTTATGTGCACTACAGGTAAGTACAGGAAGTATTTTTGATCCCATTCTTTGATTTGGACAAGTGCTTTTGCTTTTACTTTGCATATTCTCTATGGGTTGGGTTGGGTTGGGTGCTTACTTGGTTTGAGTGAATTTGCAAAACTTCGATTTAGAAAGGCCGAGAATTTAAGTGAGAGAGAGAGAGAGAGAGAGAGAGAGAGAGAGGAGAGAGAGAGAGAGAGGAGAGAGAAGAGAACAACAGGTGAGTCCCGATGAAGTACACCATGAGTGATATTCTTGTGCATCTGAACTTCTCTGTGTTCTCCTCTGTTGGCCTCCTTTTCTCTGCCAGTCTCCCCCCCCCCCCCCCCCCCCCCCCCCCACGACTCCCTCTGTTTCTTCATCCTCAATTCACACCGAGCATATTATATGTGTGTGCATGCGTGCGTGCGTGCGTGCGCGCGCGTGTGTGTGAGAGAGAGAGACAGACAGAAAGACAGAGAGGGAGAGAGACGGACAGACAGACAGACAGGCAGACAGACAGAGAGACAGACAGACAGACAAGTAGACATAAAGACAGACAGACAGACAGCGAGAGCAGAGCAGAGCAGAGCAGAGCAGAGCAGAGCAAGAGAGAGAGAGAGAGAGAAGAGAGATGAGAGAGAGAGAGAGGAGAGAGAGAGAGAGAGAGGGGAGAGGCGGTGGCGTGGAGGTGATGGTATTGTAGTCATATACAACACATCTTGATGCATATAGTGTGTTTGATAACAATCAAGCTGTTCCCTGTGCATTTGTATGTGAATGTGTATGAAACAGGACAAGGCTGATCACAGTATCCAGAACATGGTTATGCCATCACATTATAGAACTCTGTTTTTCTCCTACACTGTGTCACCAGGAATGCATTTAAGCTTTCAATCAATACAGATGTCGTAGTCAGAATTTAATCAATAATTATCATGAACAACTAGTTTGCTAGCGGCGGTGATAAAGATTGCCTTTCCTGCTCTCCAACCAATCTGGTTTTGATTTCTGTTCTATTCCTGATGCTGAACAGCAGGAGCTAGGTATCACACGGCATGACCAGGCACTGGAAGGCTTCAGTAGAGGATTCCACAGAAGACTGCCGCCTTCTCTTTCGCATGAACGAGGTATATCAGCTAAGAGGAAACTGCGGCATTGAAAGAAAGAGGGATACAGAACAGAGGAAACAGACTAAGTAAAGAAAAGAAAACAGGTGGCGGTATTGCAAGAAGGAGAGAAGAAAAGATAGAAATCCCAGCGAGGAAGCATGGACTTGCTCTTCAGCCCAGCAACAAGAACGCGTTCACACCAGCCGGTGGCTGAGGCACCACTTGCTTGCTGACAGACATCAGCTGCCGCCTGCTGTCACTTCTCCGGTGAGCTGATGATAGCTATCTGCTTGTCACTTCTCAGGTGAGCTG
Organism: Rapana venosa; assembly: GCA_028751875.1. Taxonomy (NCBI): domain Eukaryota; kingdom Metazoa; phylum Mollusca; class Gastropoda; order Neogastropoda; family Muricidae; genus Rapana; species Rapana venosa. Next base: position 115,126 of record CM054144.1, read on the forward strand.
ATGATAGTTATCTGCTTGTCACTTCTCAGGTGAGCTGATGATAGTTATCTGCTTGTCACTTCTCAGGTGAGCTGATGATAGTTATCTGCTTGCCACTTTTCAGGTGAGCTGATGATAGTTATCTGCTTGCCACTTCTCAGGTGAGCTGATGATACTTATCTCTTTGAGCGTGTCTCATCACAGATAGGGAAAGTGGACCCCCCCCCCCCCCCCCGTATTTTTCCCCAGAAAGAATCACCCCCACGCCCCTTCAATATAATTATGCAAGTAACCCCTCAGTCTTCCGACCAGGCAGTCCCATCACAGGGCAGGCAAGTGAGGTCTTTGTGGGGCTGGTTGTTCTGCCCAGTAATCCTCAGCTTTGTCCTTTAAGCTGACAGTTCTGGCCTGGGGCTGTCTCATCAACAAGCTGTATTGGAGTGTGGCTGTCCACTGTACATGTATGTGTACAACAACGGGGGGCACCAGTCTGTTCTGGAGGGGTTGTCGCTTTTTTTGAAAGGAGCATACACACAGCTGAGATTTCTTTGTTGGGTTGGGGGGTTGGTTTTGTTTGTTTGTTTGGGGGTTTTGTCTTGTATTTTTGTTTGTTTTTGGTGTGGGTTTTGGGGTTTTATTTTGGATAGGGGGGTGGGGGTGTTGTTGTGGATAATATAACACAGTCTTCTTTATGTCAAAGACTAGCGAGTTTGGTTATTATGTTCAAGAATCTTTGTTGAACGTTTTCTTCGTATTGTTTCTTGCTGCTTCTTTTTCTTCTTCGTCCATCGAGATCGATGATGACCATCTATTCATCCTGCGATTGGGAGGTTCCATTTCTGTGGGTGCGAAGATGACTTATTTGGCCAATCCGCGCTTGAAAAGTTCTTGAGCAGTATGGACAGGGTATAGTGGCTGCTTTTGGAGACTTGGAGGCTCTATCTTTCCTGTCTTGCCTGCGTTGCTCAGCTGTCGCAATTCTGTTTGCTTCGTGGGCCTTGGCGCCATTGTGTACAGCTGCTCGCCACTGTGGCCTCTCCATTGCTGCCTGCTCCCATGAGTTTATCTCAATGTTGAAGGCTTTCAGTGAAGCTTTCAGAGTGTCCTTGAAGCGTTTCTTCTGGCCTCCCTGGGAGCGCTTTCCATGCTGAAGTTCGCCAAACAGAAGTTTCTTGGGGAGCAGATGGTCTGGCATGCGAACTACATGGCCAGCCCAGCGAAGCTGGGTCTGCATCAGGATGGTGTGGATGCTGGGAAGGTTTGCTCTAGTGAGCACCTCAGTGTCTGGGATCTTGTCCTGCCACTTGATGCCAAACAGTTTTCTCAAACAGGTGGTGTGGAAGTGGTTCAGCTTTTTAGCACGGCGTTGGAAGACTGTCCATGACTCTGAGCCATAGAGCAGGGTGGTGAGCACTACCACTTTGTAGACCTTAACCTTGGTTTCTGTTGAGATGCCTCTCCTGTCCCACACATTCTTTCGAAGTCTGCCAAAGGCAGCGCTTGCTTTGGCGAGTCTGGTGTTGACCTCGTCATCAATGGCTACTGTGCGGGAGAGGGTACTGCCAAGATAAGTAAATTTGTCCACTGCTTTGGGTCTATGTCCATTTACGGAGATGTTTGGTTCAACGTAGGGCTTCCCTGGGGCTGGTTGGTGCATTACCTCAGTCTTCTTGGTACTGATTGTCAACCCAAAGTTGTCGCAAGCATCAGATAACTTGTCAACACTGTCTTGCATGTCGGCTTCAGAAGCAGCATTGAGGGCGCAATCATCAGCAAACAGGAAGTCGTTGATGATATCTGTTGAGACCTTGGTTCTGGGGCTCACCAGAATGATACTGCACCCTGACTCACTCCTCCCACTTTGGACTCCGGGTGACGTGGAAAGAGCACGCTGAAGAACTTTGCCTGCACCACTCTGTTCAAGGTCCTGGCCACACAGGCAGTCAGTCCTAAGTCCTTTACAGGAGCGTGCAGGTGTGTATACTATGCCAGCATTTTACAACCCACCATACCCGTATTTTGAAATACTGTCGGCCCCAGTACTTAGCTGACATCAACAAGGGACACGGCTGAAGGCCGGGGCTTTTTGTACCTGATGCCTTTATGTGGAGAGTCTGTAGACATGTACCAACACTATCTATGCTAACAGCTGGCTCTGCTTCAGTAGACCACTATTCCTCTGTTTCAGGATTTTTGCCCATCTGTCTGCTTTACCCTCCTTGTTGTGGTGTGTGTGTGTAGTTTTGTGTGTTCGTGTGTCGTGCGTCTGCGTGTGGTGTTGTGTGTTATTGTTGCTTCCCATACATGTTTGTGTTTTTGCTTCATTCCGTGCACGTTGAGTAATTTATGAAGGGATGCCCGTTGTTGGGTTTTTCTTCATATAGAATGAAGTACATTCCTCCATGTTGATCTGCAGATAATGCATTCCATTATTTCCTGTTGCGTCAATGTGCAGGTTTGTATGCCAAAGGCGCTTTCGCATAAACCTGTTTGCAGGATGTGATTGAGGTGGGCGGGGAAGGAACTGCTGGTCGTCCATTGATCGTGAAGCCAGTGAGAAGATTGCCTTGGACTGGCCCCCAGTCCCGGCAGCCATTCTTGTCTTTTCTTTCTTTTTGCTGTAGAACATGAACAGCACGGAGATAAGCGCAGCGCCCGAGCAAGCAGTGGAAGATACGGCAGATCCACACACATCACAAACCCCTGTCCCTTTCCCTCCAGCATGTGAACAACGCTTAGCCATCAGAGGGCAGAAGGAATCACGGCATTGTCAGCGCAAAAAGGGGAGGGCAGACAAAACGCGGATGGGAAACTTTCAAAAGAAAGAGTGAGGAAGACTGTTTTCATCTGTAATGAATGAAGTGGGCTGACGACAATTATAATTATATTTCATCCAACTCACAGAAATTCCTTGGTTACGGGGCGTGCATGTTCGCTTTTCCCCATTATACTTTGTTGGGTGGGGGGGGGGGGGGGGGGACCACACCAGCCATTTAATTAAGCAGAAGATATGACCCACTCCATGGTCGGCTGGGGAATCTAATACAAGGAAAAACTGAATAGCTTTAACCGTACTTTTTAATTTGTATAACTGCCTAGTTTTAACTTGTACTTTAATCTTGACAAAAATACCACCTTGCTGTGAGCTCTGTGGTTGGCGGAGCGATGACCCTGATAACAGGGTTGGAACTGATACCGTCAGCAACAGGACCAAGGAGTGGGGACTGTGTGCACGCTGATTCTCTGTTGTGTTATCTCCCTTCTATGGCAATACCTGACACAACACCTTGAGCCTGGCGCTTCACGGCAAATAAAACACTCATCTCTTCAGCTAAGCCGACAGGCTGTCTTGCCCCTGCCCTCTGACAAAAGAACACTGCGTGTTATGTGTCTAATGGTTTATACAAAAACAAACGTCTGCGTGCTTTCTTTTTGGTACAAGCTTGTATGTGAAAACTGCCTCTAATACTTGGTGACAGTGTGCCTGGTTACCGAGTTGTCTGCCTGGGTGGTGACATCGTCAGCCCCCACCTGTCTCAGTGTTTGCATGAAGCTGTCTTTGCAAGGGACGGGGCTCTGTGGTCTGTTGAACCAGGTGTTGATGCTGGCTAATGGGCTTGTTGTGGTGGTTGTTGTGGGGGTTGCTGGGCTGGCTTGCACTACATGTTTTGAATGTTCGAAGAATGCTTCCTCTGTGTAATCTGAAGCTGATATCAAGGAGTTAGAACTCTATTTCTGCGCATTTTTTCCTGCAACCGTATTTTAAAAAAACCACGATATAAAACATGAAACTTAGAAAATAAAAAGGGAAATTAATTAACCATAGAAGGATTCGGCCAGTTCATAAATCTCTGTCTGTCTGTCTGTCTCCGTCTTTGTCCCTGTCTCTGTCCCTGTCTCTGTCTGTCTGTCCTCTGTCTCTCTCCTCTCTCTCTTCTTCTCTGTCTCTCTCTCTCTTCTCACTCTCTCTCTCTCTCTCTCTCTCTCTCTCTCTCTCATCTCTCTCTCTCTCTCTCTCTCTCTCTCTCCTCTCTCTTTGGGCTTGTTGACTGTACTTGAGCTACAGTGAATGTCATATTTCAATATCTTATTATTACGTGTAAAAACTATGTGTACTATTCTACAAGATGAAGGCGTTCAATTTTATGATCTTTAAGTTTTGCCTTCTCTCTTGTTGATTTGTTTGGGGTTTTTTGTTTGTTTTTTGTTTTTGGTGTATGTGTGTGTATGGGGGGGGGGGGGGGGGCAGTGTTGGGTTTGTGTGTGTGTGTGTGTGTGGGGGGGTTCTCTTTTGTTTGTTTGTTGTTGTTTTTTTCTTGTTTATTGTTTGTTTGTTTGTTTTGTTGGGGTGGGGTGTGTGTTGTTGGTGGTGTTTTTTGTGGGGTGTGGTTTTTTTTTTTGTTTTTTTTTGTGGGGGGGGGGGGGGGTGTTCTGGGGTTTATTTCTTTTTGGTCTGTCTGGGTTTTTGTGTGTGTGTTTGTTTTTTTCTCTTTTAAAAAAGTTTTTTTCTTCTCTTTGATATATTCTTTTTTTACCCTACGGTCGGGGACTGGATGTAAAAAGCACATGAGTACTTATTCATTATCCTGGTAAAAAAAATGTCTCTCTTACTTACAATGTGTAGATGTTCTTTTTATGACTTTATAGGGGTTTTCTCCCCTCTTTATTATGTGAGTATATGGGTATTGCACTTACTTTATCATCATGACATTCAATTTGTATGAGTATAATCAAAAAGTGTTGGTGTTGATTGTGTGCTATGTGAGTATTATATAATTAGTATTATCCCTAAAACACACACACACACACACACACACACACACACACTTACACACACACACACACACACACACACTTACACACATTCTCTCTCTCAATGACTGTATAGGTTTAGATTTCTTCTTTTGTTTTGTTTCTTGCTTTTTATTATATGAATGTATGGGTTTTGGGTGTATTTCATTATCATGACATATAATTTGAACGAGTATAATAAAAAATGAGTGTTGATGGTGATCATGTACTGTTTTGGGAATTATATATTGGATATTATCTCTGAAATACACACACACACACTTCTGTCTCTCTGTCTCTGTCTCTGTCTCTCTCTCACCTTTTATCGTTTTACTTATAGTTATAGTGTATCCTGATGAAGGATTCATATTTTATATTTTCAATACTATATTGGGCTTGTCCTCTGTACTTAAGTTTTAATGAGTGTCCTATTTCAATATCTTATTGTTATATGTAACAAGTATGTGTACCATTTGACAATGTGTGTATGTTTATCTTTATGACTTATTAAGTTTGGTTTTTGTTATTTTTCTTGGTTTTGTTGTTGTTGTTGTTTTGCTTTTTCTCTTCTTTTCTTTTTCCTTCTTTTGTGGATTTGGTTTTTTCTTTCTCTTTGTTTGTTTGTTTTGGTTGGGGTGGGTGGGGTTTTTTTTTGGGGGGGGAGTGGCGGGGGGGGGGGGTGGGGTGTTGTGTGAGGGGTTTTTTTTTTTTTTGTTTCTTTGGGTTTTTCTGTTTTTTGTTTTATTTTGTTTTTGTTGGGGGGGGGGGGGGGTTGAAAAGGGTTATTTCCCTTGTTTCTATTGTGAGAGTGTATAAGTGTTGGGTTATTATTAAGATGTATCCCTACGGGCGGGGACTGGATGTAAAAAGCACATGAGTGCTTATTCATTATCCTCGAAATAAAAGAATTTGTCTTTGTCATTGTCATTGTCTCTCTCTGAATATCATGACATCATCTCTGATAGGGTGGGGGTGGGGGGGGGAGGGGGGCTGGAATTAAAAGCACATGAGTACTGACTGTCTTATTCATCGTCCCTGAAATGAAACAATGTTGCCTCTCTTTGTCTCTCTCTCTCTCTACTCTCTGCTCTCTCTGTCTCTCTACGTCTCCCCTTTCTCTCTCCTTCTACTCTCTTCTGTCTCTCTCTTTCTTCTTCTGCTCCTCTCCTCTCTCTCTCTCCTCTCTCTCTCTCTCCCAACGTCTGTGGAGGACGTGAAGTGGCACAGCTTCAGCCAAGCCCACGCTACCTAAGCTTTGCTCCGCCCCCCCCCCCCCCCCCCCACAGACCCGGCTTCTCCAGCAGAGACTCAGCAGCTGTCTCTAGGGGGGGGGGGGGGGGGGGGGGGGGGGAAGAACACAGCAAGACCGGAAGCAAAACGTGTGAAGATGATGTTTGATCACCTTGTTCACTGACGGTGCGAACATCACTCTGAAAGATCTTGAAGAAAAGAGATAGGTATCAGGCCAGCCCTTCTCTAGAAAATAATAGCCTAGCAGAATTTTCGTCAGGGAAAAATTAATAAAGGAACACAGCAGGGGAAGAAGTTCCCTGGGGCACAGTAGTAGATGAGGCAGCTTGTGTTGTGGAGACAATAGGGAGCAATAGCCAACTGGGTCAGTGTTGTGTGGTTGTTGATGAACTAACTAACTGTTGATTTGGAAAACACTCCAGTGGACTAGATCGCTGACTGAAATGCCAAGAGTTGCTTCCCATCTCTCGTGAATCACATCCAGACAGAAAACAAGCTCACTCAGGAATCAAGTTGGGTTTCTTTTGTTCTACTGCATCATTGCAAAACAATAATCATTTCCAGTACAAAAGTTTCAAAACAAAAAGAAACCTCTTTCCAACAATCACCATAGATCAACAGCCCAAACTGTGACTACACTCACTAATATATATAATATAATATATATATATATATATATATATATTATATATATATATATATATATATATATATATATATATATATATATTGTCACGACTGCCGCCTGTATCCCTGCAGGAATCTGTATGTAGTCGAGACAGGTCGTTGTGAAAGGAAAGGGAGCTCAATCCTTCCAGGTACGATTCGGCACAACACAAGCCAGGTGAAACAAACAATACTTTTTCACGACTCCATCATACACACAAATAACAACCTACTAGCTGAACATCACACTATTCACACCCCTCCTCCCAGTTCTTTAATCCCACTATCCCCCTTAGCAATAAATTAACATATCTTCTTCATCCATCGGAATCGATGATGACCATCTATTCATCCTGGGATCGCGAGGGTCCATTTCTGTGGGTGCGAAGATGACTTATTTGGCCAATCCGCGCTTGAAAAGTTCTTGAGCAGTATGGACAGGGTATAGTGGCTGCTTTTGGAGACTTGGAGGCTCTATCTTTCCTGTCTTGCCTGCGTTGCTCAGCTGTCGCAATTCCGTTTGCTTCGTGGGCCTTGGCGCCACTGCGTACAGCTGCTCGCCACTGTGGCCTCCTCCATTGCTGCCTGCTCCCATGAGTTTATCTCAATGTTGAAGGCTTTCAGTGAGGCTTTCAGAGTGTCCTTGAAGCGTTTCTTCTGGCCTCCCTGGAGCGCTTTCCATGCTGAAGTTCGCCGAACAGAAGTTTCTTGGGGAGCCGATGGTCTTGGCATGCGAACTACATGGCCTGCCCAGCGAAGCTGGGTCTGCAACGGGATGGTGTGGATGCTGGGAAGATTTGCTCTAGTGAGCACCTCAGTGTCTGGGAATCTTGTCCTGCCACTTGATGCCAAACAGTTTTCTCAAACAGGTGGTTTGGAAGTGGTTCAGCATTTTAGCATGGCGTTGGAAGACTGTCCATGACTCTGAGCCATAGAGCAGGGTGGTGAGCACTACCGCTTTGTAGACCTTGATCTTGGTTTCTGTTGACATACCTCTCCTGTCCCACACATTCTTTCGAAGTCTGCCAAAGGCAGCGCTTGCTTTGGCGAGTCTGGTGTTGACCTCATCATCAATGGCTACTGTGCGGGAGAGGGTACTGCCAAGATAAGTAAATTTGTCCACTGCTTTGAGTCTATGTCCATTTACGGAAGTGTTTGGTTCAACGTAGGGCTTCCCTGGGGCTGGTTGGTGCATTACCTCAGTCTTCTTGGTACTGATTGTCAACCCAAAGTTGTCGCAAGCATCAGAGAACTTGTCAACACTGTCTTGCATGTCGGCTTCAGAAGCAGCATTGAGGGCGCAATCATCAGCAAACAGGAAGTCGTTGATGAGATCTGTTGAGACCTTGGTTTTTGCTTGAAGCCTCCTGAGATTGAAGAGTGATCCATCATACCTGTACCTGATGCTGACACCAACATCCGAATCTCTGAACTCATCTGACAGCATTGCCGAAAACATGAGGCTGAACAGGGTGGGAGCAAGAACACAGCCCTGCTTCACTCCGCTGGTGACTGGGAAGGGTTCAGATGCCTCTCCGTTGACTTGTACTCTGGCCAGCATACCATCATGGAACTGACGTACGATGGCGATGAATTTTCTTGGGCAGCCGTACTTCGCCATAATTCTCCATAGACCCTCTCTGCTAACAGTAACGAAGGCCTTGGTCAGATCAACAAAGGTGGAGTAGAGGTCAGTGTTTTGCTCCTGACACTTCTCTTGCAGCTGCCTGGCAGCAAACACCATGTCGATAGTCCCGCGATCTTTCCGGAAGCCACATTGACTCTCTGGAAGAAGGTCTTGCTCAAGGTGGACTATGAGCCGGTTCAACAGTACTCTGGCCAGGACCTTGCCTGCGATGGACAGCAGGGATATTCCTCGGTGGTTGTCACAGGCCTGGTGGTTTCCTTTGTTCCTTTGTTCTTGTATAGATGTATGATGGAGGCATTTTTGAAGTCTTGCGGAAGTGTCTCATGCTGACATACGACTTGGAAGAGCTCATGAAGTTTTTCAGCCAGTGCTTTATTCAACAAGAAAGAGGCCCCACAACCCTGTTGAATAAGACTAGCTGAAGCAAGCTCTGAAGTGTTTACCACATGACTGTTCCACTGGACACTCTAGACTACAACAAGGACTAAGGCCATGAATAGAGAGGGCTCCACTGTAACTAACACAGGAACTGTTTAAGAAAAAGGCTGAGCCACCAGCCCTGGGACTGTAGGCCTACAGTAAGGACACTTAGCTACACCATCACACTGAGTTACATAGGTACATCCATCCATCCATCCATCCATACATACATCCATCCATCCATCCATCCATCCATCCATCCATCCATCCATACATACATAGGTACATCCATACATACATCCATCCATCCATCCATACATAGGTACATCCATACATCCATCCATCCATACATGCATAGGTACATATACATACATCCATCCATACATACATAGGTACATACATACATCCATCCATACATACATAGGTACATACATACATACATACATACATACATAGGTACATACATACATAGGTACATACATACAAACATACACACATGCATACACACATACATACATACATACATCCATACATACATACATACATCCATACATACATCCATCCATACATACATAGGTACACACTTACATACATCCATCCATACATACATAGTACCATACATACATCCATCCATCCATACATACATATGGTACATACATACATACATACATAGATACATACATACATAGGTACATACATAACGAACATACACACATACATACATACATACATACATACATACATACATACATACATACATCCATCCATCCATACATACATACATCCATCCATACATACATACATACGTACAGTACCAGCCAACTTCTACTAGCCGCTGGTAAATGCTGGAAGAGTGCAGAAACCTAAGGCCCTCTCCAGAACGTTACAGAATATGATATCATGTATTGTTTTCCTTTCTCTCTGGGAATGTCGGTGGTGTACTATGAACACTTTCTTATAAAGACTCCCTCTCATACCTTTGTAGGGTTGATTTTGCCTGTGGCATTGAGACGGTTCTTGACAATGCGAAGTCTGACAGTTTCACTGACTAGGGAGTTTCTCCACTGGTTGCCTGTGCCACAGAGAATAAAGTACAAGATCAGTACCTTATATTACAAATGCCTCCACAAAACAGCACCCGCCTATCTCTGTGAATGTCTTCGCCTGTAGTCTCCTTCTCCTTCTTTCCGCTCTGCTGCAGATACCTTGTACTTACAAATAACCTAGAATCAACCGGTCCATCATTGGTCGTTGCTCTTTCTCTGTTTCTGGTCCATCAATCTGGAATGACCTCCCTCTCTCCACCTAAGACTTTCCTCTCCTGTTTCATCTCATATCTGTCCCTGCCTTCAACAGCCAAAATACCCGTCACTCTGCCTAGGTGTGTTTAACCTGTGTGTGTGTGTGTGTGTGGGTGTGGGTGTGTGTGTGTGTGTGTGTGTGTTTATTTATTTTGTGTTATTCTTTTATATCGAGAATAACGGGAAAAGCACTTATGTGCTTTGGACTTTAAAGACGCTCTAGAGAGGAGATTGGCGCCACCAAGGAATATCCTAAGCCCACAGAAAAAACATGAAAGACAAATGCAAAGCCACTATTGATACCGGATCGGTCGAGGCCCGGGTTACCAACGACCGCGCTTTCCATTGATCAACACCAGGGTGGAAGTGACAAGTCAGCTACTGGAGTTAAAACATTACTTAAGCTCCCTAGAGAACAGATCACCATTGGTACACGGAACGTCCGTACCCTCTACCAGTGCGGAAAAATCAAAGAACTAGAGTATGAGCTTAGCCGCTATAAATGGGACATTATAATAATAATAATAATATATGAAATTTATATACCGCTGAATCTTGTAAAAAAAACGAACAAATCGAAGCGCTTGATTGGACTAGGGAGAAAGGGGAGAGATGAGGAGACAGGGAGAGGTGAGGGAGACAGGGGGAGAGGTAGGGAGACAGGGGAGAGGTGAAGTGAGGGAGACAGGGGAGAGGTTAGAAGACGGGAAAGCTGAGGGGTGCACAGAGCAAAAGGAGACAGGCAGGCAGGCAGGCAACAGGCAGGCAGGCGGGCAGGCAGACAGGCTGACTTGTCGCCAGTATTGCCAGGGCATAATTGTCATCTGTAAGAAAAAACCAACTGTACTTAATTAAGGAACTACCGCCCCTCTCTCCTGGATCCTCCTCCTCCATTGTGACTTGTCATCTCTGGTCGCTGGGATAACTCCATTCCTGTTCACACTCATCATCATCGTTACGACGCCTTCCTCCCTCTCCCGAGAACCTCTTAATCACAACAGACTAACTTTGTTTCCTTTTTCAGGAACCAAAGAGTCATCATAAAGCAAGTTAGTAAGATTTTGAAACAGCAGTGACTCGAACATAAAAAGAAATACTCAAACGGCTTTTACGCGACAAAGCATATATGGAACCATGAGCAAAACAATAAACATCAGCAGCAGAAAATCAACAAAAGGTCGGATTTGAACACCCATTAATAGGTTGGGCCTTTATGGAAAGAGCAGTAAGAAAGAACGTCTGTTTCCCATGTGCATGGCCATTGTTGGTAATCCCCAACTCGTCATCAGGGGTGGTGTACTTCTGCAGGTAATCCCTCCTTATCCCAGCTGAGTGTCTGAGTGTCTTGAACAGTTTGCTTGGCTCTGAACATGATGACCCCATACCTGCCACCCGCTGCACGCACCCCTGTCTGCAGCCGGTGCTGTTCGGGTATGTTAGCTCCCCTTTGTGGCTTTTGCACCGAGGAGCATCTTGACAGGAGTATTCATTCTTACATTGTTGAATGTTTATATCACATACACACAAACAATTCTGTCTTCTCTATACCTCGGCAAGCCTATTTGTTGACATGGAGAAATTCAAAGCATAAAAAATCTGATTTAATCATTTTTCATGTAAAGGTTTTCAGTTTAACCCATATCGGGAAAAAATTTTAAACGAACTTTTCTTAAAAGTTTTTCATTTTCTCAAGTTTCTGTGACGTCACTTTACCCTGGGATTCTTTCTTAAAGTCAAGATGAAGGGGAAAGTAAACGTGTCAAAATTTTTTATTTAAAATCGAACACCTCGCTTTTCGGGTCCCAAGCACACCTTTAACAGGGATTGAAAATTTGGCGGGGTTCTTTCAAGTCCAGGCATTTCAAAAACTGTCTTTGTGCGGTTTAAAAAAAAAGAAAAGAACAATCATAGAACATTAATACAAAACCACCACCCGGGACCTAGACAAAGGCAGCTACTCACAACTCCATTTCCTGATTCCAGAGTCACAGTCAACACAACACAGAGCAGAGGTACACTTGCTGTATGCAAAAGGCCCCGTATTTTTGAGTGAGAGTAAGGGACGATTAAGCCATTTGTGTCACGTACAGGGACAAACCTCTCAGCTTTCTGGAGAGTTCCCGGGCCAAAGCCCTGCCGAAAAGGGGCTCTGAGCTCCCGGGGGACGCCTTTTTGTTTCCCAGGTTTGCCTAGCCCTCCCCCCCTGAGAGCCCTCCTCCCCGAAGCCCTCCCCCAGTGGCGTGCGTGTGAGCGTGCATACTGATTGAGGCCACGGGACAGAGAGAAACCCTTCGACCCCCCTGCGGTTTTCTTAAATATTTTACCACCGATAACACCGGTCCCATACACCACGAAGCCATTTGCCCCCGAATTTCCCCCGGGTTTTTCTGGAGAGAAATTATAGATTCCAAGCCGGGGAAGGGCATTTGATTTTCTTTTCGTTTTTGTTTAGGGCAGTTTGGCTTTTTGGTCAACTTCACACCAATCTCAAAAATATGTAGAAAATAATAAGGCCCATTTTTGAAATGAAAAACGACTGGGATTTTCGCACTCTTTAAAACAAAAGATAAAAACAAAACCTCAAAAAAAACTGTTTTTTTTTTAAAAAAAGTTTAGAATCCTTCAGACGCAGCCAAGAGGGATAGTCTGGCAGAGTGATGCGCTCCTCACGCTGACCCGGGTTCAAATCCTTTTAAAGAGGGGGGGGGGTTTTTTTTTCTCTGCCTTAACATCAGTGCCGACTGCACCCTCCCCAAAAGCCCTTTTGGGTGAGACTAAAAACCCGGGGGGTCTGTGTTTTGAACCACGCAAAACACTTCGCCACGTTAAAAACCCTTTTTCCCCGTTTCGCAAGAGTAGGCCCCCGTGTCCAAAAACGGATGACAAAATTTACAAACGCAAACCCACGGGGGCTGACGTTAAAAAACACATGAGTTTTTTTCCATTTTCCTCAAAAAAAAAAAATACTAAAAAAAAAATAAGGGAAAGACATTTCTTTTTAATCCAAGGGTTTTTTTTAAAAATTTTAAAAGAAGACCATAATTCAGACGTATTTTTATATTGAAACCTAAAAGTTGTTCCTGGGTTTTAAATATTTGACTATTAGCTTCAAGTGTTTAAAAGAGTCAGTTGAATTGATTTTTTTAAACCCCGGGAAAAAACATTTTCATCCCGATCATTCATTTTCAGAACTCAAAAACAGATGTCGTGTGCTTTTCGTTTTGACTTCAGTGTCTTGGGCGAGGAGAAGAGAATGAATGAATCTTTATTTTTCAAGGGTAACAGAAGAAGCATGCGCATACTTTCATCCGGCCCTTGCCCTGATTAGGGACTATCAACAAAACAGGTAAAAATCTTACTACAACAACGACAACATGATTTTTAAAAAAAGAAAAAAACAACTTACATTATATCATCCCTATCTGACTGGAACATTAATTTCAAAAGATACATAGAGTTTTTTTTTTGGAAAAGAGATATGCTGATAAACATATAATTCTCAAATAAATCAAACATTTACATAAAAACTGATACAGTGATTTTAATTAGGTGATATGGATAAAATAAATAGAGGGAGACAGCAGAGAGAGAGAGAGAGAGAGAGAGAGAGAGAGACGAAGAGAAGAGAGAGAGAGAGAGAGATGAGAGAGAGAGAGAGCAGCCCAGGTTACATCAACATAAAAATAAACCAGATATCAAATTATGTTAAGCATCCTTACCAATGCCCTTAATATATATATATATTATTTATTATATATATATATATATATATATATATATATATATATATACTATCAATAAAGATATCAAGGTATGTTACAAAATATCAAGGAACCTGATATAAACCAGTTTTTAACAGCCCCGCCAACAACCGCATCATTACAACAATTCGAAGTTAGGCAAATCAATTTAAACTCCCTCAGTACAATTCCAAGAGGCATGGTATATTGATTGAAGATGGAAAGTAAATCACAATAAAATGTATAAACCAAACATTTATATAAAAATAATACATAAGAGGAATGCCAGAGAGAGAGTGAGAGAGAGAGAGAGAGAGAGAGAGAGAGAGAGAGAGAGAGAGAGAGAGAGAGAGAGACTGTGTGATCATCGAGATAAATGGCATGTAACAAAAACACCAACACAAACTTCCCTCACCTTAAGATACAGCTATCAATGATAAACTAGCTAAGATGTAGTCTGCAAAGAACATCCACATACAAAATTATGTCTAACAATTAATACAAAACAATTTAACAATTCCAATTGAGTAAAATGCATACTTGTATATAGAAAATAAACATTGCATGATTAAGAACAATAACAGTCAATGAAATTTCCAGATTTCATAACAACAGAATTATTGAAGAAGAATGGAGGGGAGGGAGAGGGGGCGGTGAGAGCGACAGACAGATAGTCACAGTCAGAGAGTACATTTTTGAATGTTATGATTATCTGGATAATATGTTACCTTTGACAACACCTACACAAGCAATCTCATCATTAAATATTGCTACCATAGTATATAATAATAATGATATCAATAAAACAACATAAAACATACAAGGGACATACATAAAGTCTATCAAATTTACATCAAAACAGTCTAACGTAGCAGGCTCTTTATTTATGACAAAGAAACTTATATCAAAAACAGTCTAACGTAATAGGCTCTTTATTAATGACAAAGAAAAAATGATAGCGTCAAATTAGTACGTAATAAACACAAAATTACACAACTTAATATAGTTACTAAATAATTCTTAATGATATTTTTTTTGATAGAGACAGACAGAGAGAGACAGAGAAATATTTGTTATTTTATTTTATTCTTTTATTTTGAAGATCATGGAATAAGTACTCATATGCTTTTTTTCCCATCCACTCCCCGTGTGTATGCAGTTTTGTAAATTTTGTCACTGTTCCCACCGAGAGAGAGAGAGAGAGAGAGAGGGGGAGGAGAGGGGGGGGAAAGAGAGAGAGAGAGAGGAGGGGGGGGGGAGGGGGGGGGAGAAGAGAAAATGGGGGGGGGGGGGAGAGAGAGAGGGGGGGGGGAGAGAGAGAGAGGAGGAGGGGGGGGGAGAGAGAGAGATGGGGGGCGGGGGAAAAGTCACGTCAACTCAAAGACATTTTAAGCATCGTATAAAGGGCAATTACAAAACCGACAGACACATTGATGATAGGAATCATAAGAAAGCTCCATTTCTTTTTTTCTTTTTTTAATGTTTTTTTATTTTTTCAAATATATTACAAAATACCAAAACCAGAAAAAAAACCTCGCACACAAGGACACAACCGTCAAGAGCAGCAAAAAACAACTAGCAAAGCAAAACAAAAAATTAAATACAAATTTAAAAAAAACGACAACAAAACTAAAAACCTGTATCCCGAAAAAATCATGACCTAGGGCAAAGACGAGACCTTTCGAAGAAAGCTCCATTTCATTTTGGTTTAAGCATTCCAAGCTAATTTTAAATGCGAGTAACCATCACACCCCACCCAACACACACACACACAACACACACCCCACCACACACACATTAAAGCACAGTAGTCCACTTTTTTTTTTATTGGATTCGTATATAGAAATCCGTCAGAAACCACTAACTGGTTTGATAGATTCAAATCTCTGATGGATGAAGTTACACTTTTAAACTGTAAAAATATTATTCTTGGAGATTTTAACATAGACTAACTCAAACCTAAACCGAAAAGGGAATCACAACTATAATGATGCTTGGTCTGGAACAAAATAAAAGATACACCCACACGATAACAGATAACTCAGTAACTTTAATTGATCAATATACACTAACGCAAAACAACACATAGCTGAAGTATGTGCTCCGTCATGTGGATGCAGCAATCATTATCATGTCTGCTGTACTTGGTTTAAGCGTCGCATAAAAATTCCTAAAGTTGGGCATAAAACTATATATTACCGACGATTCATACACTTCTGTGAGGAAAATTTTCTTTCAGACCTGATGAACTCACCATTACACGATGTATATAAAATCAGAGATCCCAATGAAGCTGCTGAATTTTGGGTTAACACATTTATCTCAGTATATGAAAAACATGCTCCCTTTTATATAACAAAAGAGTTAAAGAAAAAAACAAACCTCCATGGATAACAACAGACATAGAAAACTGAATAAACTTAAGAAACCACCTGAAAAACCCATGGTACAAATGAACAATTTAGGCCCAAAAAGGGAGTAAAGTGAATTCCATTAAACGCAGATCAAAGCTTTAGTTACTTTCAATAGTTGTTAATTACCACTAGTGACTCTCGCCAGATTTGGGAAAGCCTTCTTTACATTATGTAATAAACATGTTTCAAAAAGTCAGCATTTCATTAAAGACATATCAGCTGATGAATTAAACAGCCATTTTTCAAATGTAGCAAATAAAGTTTATAACATGTGAAAAGTCAGACGAAAATGATCTTTATTACCTACAACAATATATTAACTCAAAACATATTAACTTTCCATTTAATCTCCAGCCAATGACAACCTTTGACGTATTAGAAAGCATAAAAATGCAAACGAATTCTAGAACACGTGATCTAGACAAGTTAGATGCTCGGATTATAAAACTCGATAGTCCGGTTATTATTGAAACACTGACATATCTATACAACTTGTGTATTGAGAAAAGGTGTTTTCCTCTCAAGTTTAAAAAGGCAAAAGTTATACCTGTCCATAAATCAGGTGACTGCTCTTCTCCTTCAAATTACAGGCCAATTTCAATTCTCTCTCTACTATCTAAACCCATTGGAAAACACATACAAACATCCCTAAATTCTACTTTATAAAAAACAGTCTATTGCACGAGGATCAATCAGGGTTTCATAAAAACTATTCCTGTCACACTGCTCTAACTCAGCTCAGTGACAGTCTCCTACACAACATAAATGACAATAAGTTTACTGGCCTCCTTTTTGTTGACTTTGAAAAAGCATTTGATGTGATCAACCACTCTTTCTTATTGCGTAAATTAGAATTGTATAAACTGCCACCTGAAGTTATCCAACTTCTAGAACATTTTCTGTCTAATAGGCAGCAGCTTGTATCTGTAAATAATCAAGCATCAGAACTACTACCCATTAGATATGGGGTACCACAAGGCTCAGTATTGGGACCACTCTTGTTTTCTATGTAAATGATTTACCCTGTTTTATTAAATGTAACTGTGAAATGTTTGCTGACGATGACACTCTCTTTTGTAGTGATTCAGACTCCAGCAGATTAACTCGCAAACTTCAATACAGTATTGACAGATTGATTATTTGGACTCAATTAAACCACATGTCCTTAAATGCACAAAAAACAAAGTGTATGTACGTATCAGCAAGACAGAAAAGGCAAAAAATGAATGATAGTTTCAAACTCTGTTGTTGGATAACGGAATAATTGAAGAAGTTGATCTCATAAAATATTAGGTGTTACCATTGACAAAAGTATGGCTTGGACTGATCACATAATGTCACTAGGTAAACGACTAGTCACAGGCTATTTCAATTATCCATAATAAAAAACTTTCTAAATAATTTATTCTCGAAAACTATTTTTTTGCGGTCAGATTCTACCAATCATTGACTATACGTCAACTTTTTTGGGATACCTGCAGTGGAACGAACTTGAAATTCATTTATCGTTTATATAAAAGAGCAGTAAAACTTGTATTGTTAAAAACAGGCACCATGACAATTGAGGATTATATGCAAATAAATGTCCTGACATTTCGAAAACCGACTTTTATTCAATAAAGCTGTGTTTATGCACAAAGTTGTTAATCAAAATGCACCTCCCAAGATTACCAAAGCTTTCAAAGTTAACCAACATAGACACAACCATTTGCTAACATTTCCAAGACCGAGAAATAACCTATATAAGTCGAGCCTCTTGTATTCAGGCAGTGACCTATGGAATAAACTCCCCCCAAAATTTTAAATGTATTAAAAGCAAAAATCATTTTAAAACAAATCTAAAAAGATATTTCATGAATAAAAGTACAGGACACGACTTGTAAACTTAAGAAAGTGATTTAAGTGTCACTGACGTTATTCTTGTCATTTAAATCAGATATGATCCAAATTTTCATATTCTATAGAGTACATGTGTAAGCATTGATCTATATATGGGGTTTATATGATATCAACCCCAACACGCTTTGAATCTGTGTTTGTGTGTGTGGGGTGGTGTTGTGTGTGGTGGTGTTGTGTGTGTTTGTGTAATGGTTTGGTTTTGGTTTTTTAAGTTCTTGCTGTTTTGGCCTTTTTACATTTTTTGTGTTACACAAAAATATGCTGATTTATTTAATTTTGTCGCTTTTAATTTTCTTTTTCATTGTATTAGATGAGCTAAATTGTTATTGCTGACGTCAGTACTGCTGGGTGGGTTTACAATGCCTGAATTTATTCTTTGATGGAAGGATTAAAGTTGTTCTGCCTCAAATAAAAAAGCACATGTACATATGTGTAGATGACTAGGGAAAAGGGAGGGCATGGGTGTCCTTGTTATACCTCTTTGCTCTGAATCCAATGGCTGTTGGTTATTCTTGTTTTCCTTATATATGAGTATATTATGTGGTGAAGGGGATATGGGTGAGGATAGTATGTGTATGTAAGTGTTTAAATGATACATCAGTTTCCTCTGTTTATATCCATTTGGGTTTTTGTTGTTGTTGTTGTTGTTGTTGTTACTGTTGTGGTGGTGGGGTGGGGTTTTAGTTTATTTTGCTTTTTGTTTTTTTAGTTTATGTGGTTTTCTTGGGGAGGGGAGGGGGTATTTTGGACTCTTTTTCTCGTCTTTTGTTTTGTTCTATATTGTTTTTCATTTGTCTTTGGGTGTTATCTTGTCCTATGTTGGTTATTGTTGCTGTTGTTTTCTGTGTACGTATGTTTGTGTTTTTTTGATTGTTTATTTCCTTGTTGTGGTTTTTCTTGTTGATTCGTCTTATTTTGTTGTTCTATTCAGTTGTTTGTAGGTTGAGGGTTTGTGTGTGTATGTGTGTTTTGAGGGGGGGGGGGGGAGGGAAGCAGTTGGTGTGTGTGTGTGTTTTTTAAAATTTTTGTTTTGTCTTCTTTGTTTTGTTTTGGTTTGGTTTTTCTTTTTTGCTTGTTTGTTTGTATTATGGCGGATATTTTTTAAAGATTTTTGAATTATTTGAATTGTATGGTTTAATATTTTTCTGGGTTTTTTTGTTGTTTTTTATTCCATGTATGCATATGTTATTGTCTTTTCTTGTTTGATTTGTATGGTTAACCATAGATTAGGTTTTTTTTATTCTATGTCTGCATATACATTATCTTTTTTTCTCGCTTTTTTTTCTTTAGATAGATGGCTTGATGAAAAAAACAAATGCATTGCTTATTCAATGTACCATCTGAAAATAAAAGTTTGACTTTGACTTTCGCACACACCACACACACACACACACACACACCACAACACAACACCACACACACACACACACCACATGCGCGCGCGCGCACAAAGATCATTTAACCCAAAAAAGTAAGCCCTTAATATTTTCATGAGTATGCCCATGTGTGCATATAACCCCCCCCCCCCTCCCCCCACCCCCTTATCACACACACACCAGGGTAGGAATATAATTGAAAGGGATCAATTACTATTTAAAGGGACGTAAGATAGAGGAGAGAGAGAGAAAAGAGAGGAGAGAAGAGGAGAGAGAGAGTGAGAAATACATATATAGATAGATAGATAGATAGATATAGATGGACTACACTCGTGACAATGACAGTCAAAGAGAACATTTTCATGTAAAAACCGTGTAGCCAGTGTGATTGTGAGTTAAGAATCGGAATGGCTACTGGCACAAAAGAATTAAGACTTTCTTTTTTCTATTTGTTTTGCTGCTTGCTACTGAAAACAGTGTTCTGAAGGCAAGAATTGAAATTCTGAAAACAAGGTATGGGTGAGATAGACTAACACGCAGTTGCTTTGCCTACATGCTGCTGATTACAGAACAAATTGAAATCTCTTTGTTCTTCTCCAATTACTTTTTAGTTGATTCTCATAAATCTATGAAGACAATTCTTGTTTATAACACAAAGGTTGCTGTACTAACAAATAACAGCAACACTTAGGACACTCTCTACTTAAGACTTGTAAAACAGATAAAGAATCATTATTTTTGTCAACAAGAAAAGAGTTCAGCTTCCTCAGAAATGACCCACGTTGTTGTCCCTTTGTCTGCAGCGTCAGTGTTGGCTCCCAGTTTAACTTGTGACCAAAGCTAGTTCCCAGATACTTATAGTTCGAAACGTTTTCAACTTCTTGATTATGGACAATAATATTATCAGAAGTGTTTCCCGATCTTCTGAAATAAATAAGAAGATCTTTAGTTTTAGAAACATTTAGCTCCAGAAACGCCTCATCACACCAGTGTACGAACTCGTTGAGGGCTGGACGTGGTCTAAAACTGATCCAAATAAGAACGACAAAAGAACATTGTCGTCCGCAAATTTTACTATAAAGGAATTTTCATACTTGTTCTGCAATTATCTGTGTAGAGAATGTACAGAAGTGGTGAGAGAACGCAACCCTGTGGAGAACCAATTCAGTAAATCTAAGGGATGAAGATACTTTGTTGGCAAAAACACGCTGTGGTCTGCTGGTAAACAATTAAATCAGCCAACAAACAAGTTGATTGTCTATGTCAAAGTTTGAAATTATTTTGTTAACCAGAACGTGAGGCTGCATTGTATTGAAAGCTGAACTAAAGTCAGCGAACAATATTTTGGCATGAGGGTCAGGTGTTTCTAGGTGGCTGTACAACTTGCTCAACATGAACAGTTTGGCATCTTCAACACCCCTTCTAGGAATACTTCCAAAAGAGAGGAGAGAGGAGAGAGAGAGAGAGGAAGAGAGAGAGAGAGAGAGAGAGAAAAGAGAGAGAGAGGGGGAGAGGGAGGGGAGGAGAGAAGAGAGGAAAAGAGAGAGAGAGAGAGAGGGGAGAGAGAGAGAGAGAGAGAAGAGAAGAGAGAGAGAGTAAAAAGTCATGCATCGAAGAGAGAAAATGCTACATGAAATAGTTCAGTCCACATAGCAATATTGAACAAATGGGGACTTGTTTAGGGCTGTGGGTTTCTCCTGCTGCTATTGGCCATTAGACCACACACGTGGACTGCTTGTAGGGAAAACCCACCCAGCTTACTGCAAAATGGGATCGAAGTAAACGTTCACTGTTCTTGCCACTGTTCTCCTCTTGAACAGCAACAAGAATAAATTGCATCCTTTGCTGGATGTAGGCTACAACAATTTTTGTGTTGTACAATGTGTGCCTGCCTGTCTGACCGTCTGTTGCCCGTTCCCTGTCTGTCTGTTTGTCTGTCTAGATCCGGTGTGGGATTTTAACAACAGTAAGCCCAGACTGAGAGAGACAGTCCAGACGACCGACCCGACGGACATACAGACAGACAGACTGACAGAGACATAGAGACAGAGACAGACGGACAGACAGAGCGACAGAGAGGGGAGAGAGAGACAATGACAATGACAGATTCTTTGTCAATTACAATGACAAATTCTTTTATTTCGAGGATAATGAATAAGCATCCATTTGCTTTTTTGCAACCAGTCCCCGCCCTTAGGGATACATCATATGATGAAAAGTAAACCAAAATACCCATACACTCACACAGTAAAAGAAGAGAGAGAGAGAGAGAGAGGGAGAGACAGAAGGGGAGAGAAAGAGAGAGACGTAATCTTCTATTTACAACACATCCAATCCAATTCTTTTAATCTTTCACTTTCCAACAACCCTTAATAAAAAAAACAGTTTTTATAGAAAGCGGATCTTTCTGTTGAAGTCTTTCATTTCTTCAGCTTGTGATCCAAACCACTCCGTCCCTGAGCGAAATCTCTTTAGGACGCGACCAAGAAACGCCGACGATTTGAGCCTGGAGGCGCGTTTCTATTGACACAGTCATACAAACTATGGGCCCAAGGACAGTGGTTTTATATTAGGATCACTGTGACATGTGTAGGCCTAAGTTGATTGAGAGCTTGCTTGATTTCTGTATGCTACGATTGAGTTGCGCATGGTGGCGGCTTGTGAACATAGAAGTGGGAACTTTTTGTCAACAGAAGTGAAGTCTCTTTGCGTGAGGGGGGTCCCTGGAGTTCCCGATGTGGCCCAGCACCAAGCCTATACTATCTAGGCCTCTTGTCAGACTGCGGCAGAACTAGGGTTAGGGTAGTGCAGTCTTCTGTGTACTGTAGTTGCCAGTCTTCTGTCGTACTGTAGTGCTGGCTTCTGTGTCTGTAGTGCAGGCTATAGTGCAGTCTTCTGTGTACTGTAGTGCAGTCTTCTGTGTACTGTAGTGCAGTCTTAGTGCAGTCTTCTGTGTACTGTAGTGCAGTCTTCTGTGTACTGGAGGTGACGGACTGCTGCTGTCTTCTCACAGTCCAATGCCGGATCTGTTTTGAAGAGAAAGAATGGCGTTTTGTGACTGGAAGCAAACAGTGACATACGGGGACATTTTTTTTATCCTGATGATAAATATTTTCTGATTTATGATTTCTTTTATTTTATCTTGGGTGTATGAGTTTCTCTCAATTCCCTACAGAAGAGGGGCAGAAGGTAGCTGGGCGTGGAGTTGATTGTGACTGATGCTGGTGTCGGCATCACATGCCTGTCGTCACCTGGGACTTTTGCCGGCAGAGGGGAAGAGACTCTGGCAGGTTCTGGCAAAAAGTGTTTGTTCCTTTTTGTTTGCCGTGTGTATGTTCTTGTTCTTGTTGTTGCTTCTGCTGTTGTTGTGCGTTCCCCAGCTTAACACCTTGGGGGTCACCCAGAACATGCACTCTTGACTCCTTTGTCCCACCTGGAAATCACTGTGAGGTAGGAAGTACACCAGATGAGAAGTTTGCTTGTATGACTGTTTTCAAGTACCTCGCCATATAGGCAGCCATACTCTGACTTCAGAGGATTTTTTTCTCCTTAACGGAGAGTGCCAGTTGATATCTTAAGAACTTGTCATGGCTGAAGACAATCTCAACATAACAGTTTATAACATAACAACATTTTAATGTAGCCCTTGGCAATTAGCTGATATCAGTAACTGGCACAGCTTTTGGCTTGGGCCGAAGCCGAATGTGTGTGTGTGTGTGTGTGTGTGTGTGTGTGTGTGTGTGTGTGTGTGTGTACGCACGATTTGGATTTTTTGTAGGAGAGAGAAAGAGAGCAGTGTAGTTTAAGCAATAATCTCTCTAAGCAGAGCGAACACATTTTGAAGCATCTGTTTAACATCACAGAAGAATCACCAGGCTTTTCACAAGATAGTGTAGGTATTTGCTTAAGCACACGCATGATCCAATACACATGTCTATGTGCACACAAGATAGTGTAGGTATTTGCTTAATAACACGCATGATCCAATACACATTCCCCAAAGTTTCAAAACCAAAAAATTGGTATTTTCTTTTTCACACGCATGACCAATAAACATGTCTATGTGCCACAAGAAAGTGTAGGGGGTTTTTCTTAAGCACACGCAGGGTCCAATTAAAATATGTCTTTGGGCCCCACACGGGCCCTTTTCCCACACACCCTTTCCCTACCCCTTTGTGGGGTTTCTTTCTGACTTCGAATTTGTGAAACATTTGAAAAGGGAGAAAACACTTTTAAAAGCCGGACTGGGACCATTCATACTGCATTACCTCCCTTTTCCAAAAAGTCCATCATTTTTAAGATGGCAACATAAAATTTAAAGGGAGCTTTTAAATGGAAAAAAAATAAAATTAAAAATAAAAAAAATAATAATATATGGAAATTTTTATAGCCCCTGAAAACTTGTAAAAAAAACAAAACAAAACCCAACGCTTTCACCAATCATTTACAAAGGGATGCAACTCTCCTTAAAAAAAATGGGAAAAACAGTTTTCCAAAAAAACCCGCGGGGCAAAACGTACCCCATGCACGCACACAAAACGCAAAATAAACACACACACACACACAACACACAAAACACAAACTCACACCCACACACACCCCAACACACACATTAAAAACACACTCGGAACAACACTTAGAAGGGGGAAAGATGCGTTTTAAAATTAGGGGCAGATATTTTTGGGGGGAAAATTTCAGGAAGGGGAAAAAAAGTGTGTTTTTTAGGGGTGGGTTTAAAGGGGGCAAGTAAGGCTTTTTTTTGAAGTGAAAGAGGGAGGTCTTTCCAGGGGGAGGACCCGAAACAAAAGAAGGAGCACGGCCAACAGTGGGTTTTTTTTGAATCTGGGGGTTTGAAAAACACAAATTTTGCGGAAACGAAGGAAAAGGGGTGGGAATTTTACCCAAATTTAAAAACCGTTAAAGAATAGGGGGGTGCAGGGTTTGTGGAGCATTTGAAACCCGAGGGTATTGGGTCCCTTTACTCCAGGCTTTTTTGAGACAGGCACCTTGAAAGAAACGCAGAAGAGGGGTTTAAGTGTTTTAGATTTTTTCCCTTTTTTTTGGAACCCTCGAGCTTCAAAAGTTTTTGTATGCGTTAAGAAGTGGATAAATTATTCTGGGAGCCCCCCAAAAAGAGAATCAATATCCCAAAACTGAAAAAATGAAAAAAATTTTGACAAGGGTTGGAAGTTGCATCAGTGGACCCGATACTTTTGAATCGCGCTTTTTCGGGCCCTAATTTGGGTAGGTTTCAAACTGGCCGGTCTGGGTGATGGAAATTTTTTATAGAAGGGGTGTTTGTTTAAGAACTCCCCTAAAATATTCACAAAGTTTACAAAGGAAATGACGTTTTGCCGAATTTTATTGAAGTTTTTGCATAGAGGAAAGTTTATGTTTGGGGGCCCCAAAGGCAAAGGCTTCGGTTTTTTCCCCGGGTTAAGTTGTAACTTTTTTCCAAACCCAGTTTTTTTATTTCTGAAGGCAGTAGGACTATTTGTCAAAGGAAAAGGAAGGGAAGTTTTTTAACAGCAAAACACTGCACTGAAGCTGATATCCCTCGCATAGAAAAGATGATCAATATGGGGTTGTTTATTAAAATGGGGAGAGTGGAGCAGTGTAAGAGTAAAAAAGCACCCCGGCCCGAAGGGCTTTTTTAAAACCCTTTTTTTTTGGGAAAACTTCCCTTTCCAAACAATTCCCCCATTTTTGACAGGTTTTGAAAGAAATTTTTGGGTTTTCAATAACTTTTTTGGGAACCCGTCCCCTTTTGGGGATAAATAAACCAGGGGAAAGGGGTGGGCCGTTAATAAACCAAAAAGTATTTTTGGGGCGAGAAAGAAGAATTTGGGGATCCAAAGGGACAAAGGCTGCAGATAAGTCAAGAAGAGTGAGGAAAGGGGGATTTTTCCTGCACAAACCCAAGGGAAAAAGGTAACTAAAATGTGGAAATAGGGGTTTCGGTGCGGGTTGGGGGGATAGGGAAAAAAAAAAAAAGTTTGGGAAGGAGACATTGGAATGAAGGGACTGGTTTAGCTTTTTAGAACGACTTTTTTCTATAAATTTAGGACAAAGGGAAAATTTTAAAACAGGCCTATAATTCTTTTAGAATTTGGGGTCGAGGTCGTGCTTTTTTCCCTAAAGTGGGCCCAAATTTCTGTTTTTTAAAGAGCTGATTTGGGAAAAATTTTCCGACACAAAAAAGATTTAAATTATTTTAAGGAAAAAAGGTCCCCAAAATTTTTGGAAGGGATTGGAGAAAACAGGAGCAGGTAAGGAATCAAGGTCGCTTATTTTTATAGTCCTTTCCTTCAGAATTTTCATGGAAATTTTTTTTTCCCCTTTTGGGGTGGAAAAAGGAAAAAAAGGGGAAAAGCCCGTGAACTGGGGGGCCCGGAGGGGCAGGTTGGAATTGATTCCCCGATCCAGTCTGGGGCGGGATGTTTCGAACTTTGTCTGAGGGAAAAAGCCAAAAATAAGGATGGAAGTTCAAAAGGCTTGGGGGGGGGGGGGAGTTAACCCGAGGAGGTTTTTTTTTTTGCCCAAACCAAAGGAGATTTGAGGGGAGGGAAAAAAAGATTTTAAAGGATGTACCCCAGAGAACTTGGGAAGAGTTTGTAGTCTGTCTTTGCGGGAAAGGATTAAGATTTGACTTTGGTTTTTTTTGTTTTTCCCCAAAAGCTGTTGGTTGATTTTCGGTTTTTTACTTTTCCCCCACTGCCGTTCAGTTTTCCGGCGTTTGGCGCTTTTGCTACAAGATTCTTGGGTAACCATGGCCCCCACCGGGTCTGTAAAGGGGGGAGATGGTCAGAAGGGGGTGCATTTCTCATCAAGAATTTTGGGGAGAATAAATTTAAAGTGATCCGAGAGGTTTAGTGTGGCCCGAGGGTTTTTGGGAAAAACGTTTGGAAGCTTGAAAGAGAAGGTAAAGAATTTTCTAAGGCCCCTTAAAATTGCACGAGAAAAAAATTTTCCCCCCCTTTTTTGCAAAGGTTTTTTGATGTTAAGATGGAAAAAAATGGGGGGGGGAAAAAATCAGAAAGCATTCGTCCGGGGAAAAGAAACCGTGTGAAAAAGTTAAAAGAAGCAAATTTGTAATCAGCCATTTTAAATATTAAACCCAAATTTTGTGCCGTTGCTTCGTTTACCATTTTTAGAGAAAATGGTTGGACAGAGAAAGAAAAAAGACGTTTGAAAATCTAAAAGAAGACTGGGTTTTCGAAATGAAATTTTAAAATCACCAAAATTTTTAAGTTTAGTGGGAAAAGGCTGTAGGGTCGACCATTTTCCGACCCAAAATCTGAAAGGGGGGCAAAAAGGGGAAACAAATTTGTGACCCCTAAGCAACCCATCTTTCCCCATAGGGAAGGCAACCAAACCCCCCGGGCCCAAAAAGCAAAGGGAAGAGAGAGAGAGAGAAGAAGAGAAGGGGAGAGGAGAGAAAAGGGGGGGGGGGGGGGTGGAGGGGGTTTTTTCCCTCCTAAAGATAACGTCAAGTTAAGATTCTTCTGGGGGAAAAAGACAATTCTTACAGGGTTTGGAAAATTCCTTCCAGTATAAAGGGGAAATTTTAACACACACACACACAGACACACACACACACACACAACACACACACACACACAGACACACACACACACAGACACCACACACACACACACTCACACACAACACACACACAACACACACACTCACACACACACACACACACACACACACACACACACACACACACACACACACACACACACACACACACACACACTCACACACAGACACACCACACACAGACACACACACAGACACACACACACACACACACACACACACAGACACACACACACACACAAAGACACACACACACACACACACAAAACACACACACACACACAC
>CM054144.1:147500-164265 GCA_028751875.1 Rapana venosa
TGGGAAGAGGGAGGTGAGCAGTCATGGACGTGTCATGGACACCCCGGCTCTAAGCAGATGCCAGTTTACAGTGTAGCAGCACACACACCTCTCCACACCTCTCCTCTCCTCTCCTCTCCACACCTCTCCTCTCCTCTCCACACCTCTCCTCTCCTCTCCTCCTCTCCTCTCCACACCTCTCCTCTCCTCTCCTCTCCACACCTCTCCTCTCCTCTCCACACCTCTCCTCTCCTCTCCACACCTCTCCTCTCCTCTCCACACCTCTCCTCTCCTCTCCTCTCCTCGCGGCAAACTGCCTCTCAGACCTGCTTCAGTGTCACTCAGTCTTTGGGGAGTCAGCATGGAAATCCAGGCATGGATCTTGGCACATTTTTTTCTTCTTCTCCCGGGGCATCCTTCCTCTTCCCAGACAGCATCACGACAATAACTTACTTCTTGTCGCCTCCCCCCCCCTTCTCCCCTCCCACCTCCCCCCCCCCTTCCCTGTAGACCTGGTCTTAGGAGGAGGAGGATTAGCGCTTGGGGAGAGGGGGAAAGCGAGGAGGAGGGGGGAGTGCTGGATGCGGTCTGTGCACTGGCTGACTCTCAGACTGGATAGGAATTAGTGAGTGAAGGTAGGAGTGGACGTACAGTAATAATAATAATAATAATAATAATTTATGGAATTTATATAGCGCTGAATCTTGTAAAGCAACAAATCAAAGCGTACAGTCAATATAATACCCTGACGCCAGTGCTGGTGACGTGTTTTCAAACACTGAATATGAATATGCTTAAACTGAAGATCGCACGTTTACTGATACTGAAGTTTCAAAGAAAGACTGAAACTGAATAAAGGAAGAAAAGTCAATTTGTATTATTACAGACTATAGAAAGTGTATTGAATGGAATAAACGGGACATAAATGTGCTGATTATTTGCATATTTCAAGAAAAATTCAAAGATTCCTGTTCAGATTTGATGAATTTGAAATGCAAGTTACTGTTTGTAAAGAAATCATGGAATGAGCTCACTCACTCACTCACTCAGTCCCATGTCCCAAAGGACGTAGGGGGGACATGAGAGAAGACCAACAGAGATCTTTTTTCATGCTTCACGATCCTGTGTGGCTAGTAGAAGGTGTTGCAGGGGTTGGGCGGTCCAGTCTTTGATGTTGTCAACCCATGATTTCTTTTGGCGGCCTCTTCTTCTCTTGCCTTCGACTGTTCCTTGCAAGATGGTTTTTGCTAAGGTGTTGTGTCTTGTGGTGTGACCAAATCCCATCAGTTTTCTCCTCTTTATGGTGAAGAGCAAAGGTTCTTGGGGGCCCACACGCTTTTGGATTTCTTCTTTCACATAGTTCTGTCCCGATGGTGTGTCACCTTGTCATGGTGGGATGGCTTGCATGCTTCAATGACCCCCAGAGCTATGTGGGCGGGGGCTTCGGCCTCTGGCAGGTTCAACCATGCTCAACAGGTCTGGGGGGGGAGGAGACAGACTAAACGATGCACCCTGGTCCTCCAGGTTGGGGGTTGTGCATTGGGCTAACGACCCATTCACTTAAAAACCAGTCTGTTACGGAAACTGCAACATTACCTCTTACAAGCGACATGGTTGGGGAAGAGTCCTCTCTGGTAGAGCCTATGACGCGTGCTGGTGAAAGCCTTCTGGAAGCCAGTGCGCCGACAACTCTTCTAACAACCAAGTCAACAACAAGGATAGGGACCTGGAACATCAGAACCCTGACCGAAACTGGAAAAACAGCACAGGTGTGCAGAGAAATGCACAGGTACAACCTAAAGATCCTTGGCATGTGCGAGACCAGATGGAATGGAACTGGGCAGACAAAACTTGCAAAGTGGAGACACAACATCTACTTGGACAGGAAGAAGGCCAGCCCCACACACATGGAGTAGCGCTGCTGATGAGACCCAAAGCAACGCAAGCACTGCTGTCCTGGGAACCAGTGTCACCACGGATCCTCACAGCACACTTCAACTCAAAAGGCAGAAAGGTTACCATCCTTCAGTGCTACGCTCCAACAAATAGAGCAGAGTTAGAAGATAACTAAAACTTCTTCCAACAAGTGCAGACCATCATGGACAAAGCTCCAAAGAGAGACCTAAAAATACTAATGGGAGACATGAATGCCAAAGTTGGGACAGACAACACAAACAGAGAACTGATCATGGGCAGTCGGTCAGTCAGTCATGCAGGAAGTCAGTCAGTCTGTCAGTCATGCAGTCAGTCAGTCAGTCAGTCTGACAGTTAGTCAGTCAGTCAGTCAGTCAGTCTGTCAGTCAGTCAGTTATTCAGTAAGTCAGTTAAGTCACCCAGTCAGGTCAGCCCAATCATCAGTCAGTTCTGTCCAGCCCAGGGCAGTCAGGTCCTGTCAGTCTGTAAAGTAAATTGCAGCCCCATCAGTCAGTATGTCGGGTCAGGCATTCAAACCCATCTGTAAAGTCAGTTATTCTGTCAGGTACAGTCAGTCTGTCATTCATGCAGTCAATCATTCAGTCCATGCAGGAATCAGTCAGTATGTCAGTCAACAATTTGCAAGTCAGTCTATCGGTCAGTCTGTCTTAGTCAGTCATTATCAGGTCAGTCTCAGTCTGTCCAGTCAGGGCAGGTCATTCAGTCAGTCTGTCAGTCAGTCAGTCTTGTTCATTTGTCAAGTCATCAGTCAGCTCCTGTCAGTCAGATTACAGTCAGTCAGATCATCCTGTCAGTCGGGTCATAGTCCCACCCATGTCGACAGTCAGTCAGTCAGCTCTGTCAGTCAGGCAGTCACAGATCAGTGCTAGTCTGCAGTCTGGTCGAGTCATCAGTCTGTCAGCTCAGTCAGTCCAGTCATTCAGCATCAGATCTGTTAGTCAGTCATAACAGTCATCAGTCAGATCATTCGTAGTCAGTCAGTCGTCTAGTCAGTCAGGCAGTCAGCTATCAGCTGTCAGTCACGTCAGTCAGTCTGTACAGTCAGACTCAGTCTGTTCAGTCATCAGTTTGTAGTCAAGTCAGTGCAGTCAGTCAGTCTGTCAGTCAGTCATTCAGTCTGTCCAGTCAGTCAGCCGTCCAGTCAGTCGTCAGTCTGTAAAGTCAGTCAGTGCAGCTCAGCGTCAGTCAGTCATCTGTATCAGTCAGTCAGGCAGTCAGTCAGTAAGTCTGTTAGTCAGTCAGGCAGTCAGTCAGTCAGTCAGTCAGTCTGTCAGTCAGTCAGTCAGTCAGTCTGTCAGTCTGTCAGTCAGTCAGTCAGTCAGTCTGTCTGTTGGAGGCTGCCGGCATTAGCAGAGACTGCCAGGTGACACCGGCAATGAGATACTAGGGGCGACAATAAATGGGCAGGTTAAGGACCCTGCTACCGGGGGCGGAAGGGGTGGGAGAAGGGAGAAGGAAGGGCGGAGTAATGACCGTTCACCCTGCCCCCACCCCCCTCCTCCTCCCTTTTTCTAAAGTTAGTTCCCAAAGTGGGTTGTCAATTTTTGGAAGAGCATGGGATTATTTTCCTTTTCCTTTTTATTTCTTCGGTCTTTGTTACGTTTGGTTGGGTTTTTTAAAATTATGGCTCTTTTGTTTATTGTTTCTGTCTTGTGTATAATTTATGTCTTTCTTTTTATCTGTGTGTTTCTCTCTCTCACTGTTCTTTCTTCCTTTAGATTGTAACACTTTCTTGTCATTCTCTTTTCTTTTCTCATTGTTCAAACACAGCGTCGGTTGATTTAATCTAATTCATGTTTTTAAAAAATGGAGCAAAGGGGACATAACTACCCCACCCCGTGACAACGGAACGCTGAACACAACAGTCTGTCCGGTTCTGTGGCTGGCTCATCAGCACACTGTGCTGGAACTGGTCACAGATCAGAGGATAACCAGTCTGTCTCCACTGTCATGTAAATCAATACACAAAATCCACACAAAAAAACAACAAATCCACACCAAAAGACAACAAATCCACAGAAAGAAAAAACCAAACCAAATCAAACAAGATCCCAACTCCCCTGTCCAAAAAAGGAAGAAATAAAAAAACAAGCACAAAAAGCTATAATCCAGACGGCCTCAGCTACTGAGTCACGATGTGTGTGTGTGTGTGTGTGTGTTTGTGTTTGTGTGTGTGTTTGTGTGCGCGCGCGTGTGTGTGTGTGTGTGTGTGTGCGTGTGTGTGTGCGTGTTTTGTGTGTGTGTGTGCGTGTGTGTGTGCGTGTTTGTGTGTGTGTGTGTTTGTGTGTGTTTTGTGTGTGTGTGTGTATGCGTGTGTGTGCGTGTTTGTGTGTATGTGTGTGTTTGTGTGTGTGTATGTGTGTGTATGTGGTGTGCGTGTTTGTGCGTGTGCGTGTGCATGTGTGTGCGTGTTTGTGTGTGTGTGTGTGTTTGTGTGTGTGTATGTGTGGCGTGTGTGTGTGTGTATGTGCGCGCGCGCGTGTTTGCGTGCACCCAGTGTCGGGGTGAAGGGGCTTACAAAGATGGCTGCTGTCGAAGTTTCCTTCTCCTGTCAACTTGACGGCCATTTGTTTGCCTGCCCCAGTACCCCCACTACCCCCAGTACCCCCAGTACCCCAGTACCCCCATTACCCCCAGTACCCCAGTACCCCCAGTACCAGGCTGACTGCCTTCTTCCCCCCCCCCCCCCCCCCCTCCCCCATCTCTCCTCTCAAACCATTCTCCAGACAGGCGCACAACCTAGTGCTGGCTTCAGTCACCACATTAATTAAGGAAGTTTGTTTGTCGAAGTGTCTGGAAACCAGTAGAGAAACGAGCTGGCATGTTTAACGAAATGTTCGCATGCATCCAACAGCTTTGTGACCCCTAACATACTTGCACACCCGTGCGCGCGTACACGCGTACACACACATACACACACGCTTATTAAATGTACCATCTGGAAATAAAATTTTGACTTGACTTGACTTAACTTGACACGCACGCACGCGCGGGCGCACCCATAGATATATTTATATCATCACCATCACTAACGTCACTGTCTCTACCATTGCCATCACAAGCCCATAGCAAGAACAGCAATAACCCCCCCCCCCCCCCCCCACCCACACACACACACACACCCACACCCACACACACACACACAGCGACAGGGCCAAAGCAATAATGTTTGGGTGTTGTTTATGACCACGAAGAAGGGAAACAAGCCTGGTGATTTGACCCACCCCCTTCAGGAAGGAGGGAGGCAGTGATGCCTGTGACTAGTCACCTTAGAAAAAACCCTGTGCGGATGCCGGGGTCCTGGCAGGGTAAATAGCAACCCTCTTCTGGAAGTTCTGTACAAGTTCCCTCTTTTCTATCACACTCTTTTTCTGCCTTGTTCTCTTCTTCCAGTCACCTCCTTCTTGTGTATTTTCTGCCGTCTTGATCCATTCTCGTGCCGTTTTCCAGAAGGACTTAAAATATAACAGTTCTCTCTTATGTCAAGTCAGGTGCGCTGGGTCTGACTTGTCAGGCGCTTAACGGCAGCATGACGCATTTTCGCTGATATAACGGACAACACTAGTTGCTGTCTGAGCGTTCCAGGAAAAAGAAGGAAGCAGTAGGACAGTGTGGGGACTATGACAAGTCCTTCTTCAGGCTACCCCCTCCTCCATCTGTACATTGAGTAGATGTTAAAGAAGGTAGTAGGACAGTGTGGGGACTGTGACAAGTCCTTCTTCAGGCTACCCCTCCTCCATCTGTACATTGAGTAGATGTTAAAGAGGTAGTAGGACAGTGTGGGACTGTGACAAGTCCTTCTTCAGGCTACCCCTCCTCCATCTGTACATTGAGTAGATGTTAAAGAAGGAAGCAGTAGGACAGTGTGGGGACTATGACAAGTCCTTCTTCAGGCTACCCCCTCCTCCATCTGTACATTGAGTAGATCTTAGCACAGATTCACAACGTGCATGCATAGCAGGATATAAACAGAATAATTATGGTCACTTTAGTAGAATTATGGGCTTGAAAAACCGCTGTTTTTTGTTGTTGTTTTCGCCATTGATCTTTTTCAATTAATCTAGATGATTAAACTATCAGTACTATGGAGACCCAGTTATTGCTATAAATAACCATCATGTTTACTTATTCTTTTCTCTCAATAGCAAGTTTCAAAACTGTCCCCAGAAAAAGTCCAAATAACATAAAGGGATTCGCCCCACTCTGTGTAAACTATGACTTGGTCTAAATGTGAAAAGTCTTACCTCTAGATATGTTCTAAATTCCCTCCAAGGATTCTCTGTGCAAGTCATTACATTGAAAGTGTCTGTTTATCACAAGGTATGTTATTGATTTTATGTGATTACGTAATTATGACGGTAACATTCAAGGGAGGCACAACATGTCGGCTTCCAAGGATGTCATGATGTTTGATGATAGTACTTTGATGTCATGATGTTTGATGGTAGTACTTTATTGTCATGATGTTTGATGATAGTACTTTGATGTCTTGATGTTTGATGATAATACTTTGATGTCATGATGTTTGATGATAGTACTTTGATGTCTTGATGTTTGATGATAGTACTTTGATGTCATGATGTTTGATGATAGTACTTTGATGTCTTGATGTTTGATGATAGTACTTTGATGTCATGATGTTTGATGATAGTACTTTGATGTCAGTGGATTCAAGCTCTCTGTCATCTCAATCACTATCATTATTATTTGTTATTATTATAATCACTGTATCCTTCTTGTTCTTTTGTTATTGTTGTTGTCGTTGTTGTTCGTCTTCTTTTTCCTCTTCATCGCCGTTCTTACCCTGGTGTTGATGTCTGCCTTGTCCCTTCTGTTCTGGCTGCCCTTGCTTTGCTGTTGGGGTGGTGGTGGTGGTAGTGGTTGTCGTCGTCGTTGTTGGTTAATGTTGTGCTTCTTCTTCTTTGCAATTCTTCTTTGCAATTCCTCTTCTTCTTTGCAATTCTTCTTCTTCTTCACAATTCTTCTTCTTCGCAATTCTTCTACTTCTTCGCAATTCTTCTTATTATTCCTCTTCGCAATTCTTCGTCTGCACAAATCTTTTTCACAATTGTTCTTTACAGTTCTTTTTCTTGGCAATTCTTCTTCTTTACAATTTTTCTTCTTCCTGGCAATTCTTCTTCTTTTTCTTCTTCTTCTTCTTCTTCTTCTTCTTCTTCTTCTTCTTCTCTTCTTCTTCTTCTTCTTCTTCTTCTTCTTCTTTCTTCTTCTTCGCAACTCATCTTCTTCTTCGCAATCCTACTTCGCAGTTCATAGTCTTCCTCTTCGCAATGTGTTTTTTTTGCAATTCTTCTTCGCAACTCTTCTTCTCTTAATTGTTGTTGTATTGCCCGATTTACTTGGTGTGACTTGTCTCAAGAAATCAATACACTTGCTAATATCCTATGACTGTACACATGAAATACGAGCTCACAGATGATTCTAATAGGAAAGAAAATCTGCAGAAACGCGATCTCTCTCTCTCTCTCTCTCTCTCTCTCTCTCTCTCTTCTCTCTCTCTTCCTCCTCTCTCCTCTCTCTCTGTGTCTCTGTGTCTGTCTGTCTCTCTGTCTGTTTCTGTCTCTCTCTTTCTGTCTCTGTCCCTCTCTCTGTCTCTCTCTATGTCTGTCGATCTGTCTCTCTGTCTCTCTCTCTATGTGGGCTCTCTCTCTCTCTCTCTCTCTCTCTCATCTCTCTCCTTCTCTCTCTCTCTCTCTCCCCTCTCTCTCTCTCTCTCCTGTGGAAAAAGGCAACGTGATAGCTCAGGTGTACAGGGCAGGTGGAGGACTTTGTTGTGCAGACAATCAGTAGAGAATATATGACAGGTACTAAACTACAGGCAACAGGACCTGAGTGGTGTGTGTGTGTGTTGTGTGGTGTGAGTGTGTGTGTGTGTGTGGGTGTTGTGTGTGGGTGGAGTGTTGTTGATTGTTGTGTGGTGTGTGTGTGATGTGTGTGTGTGTGTCAGTCTACAGGCCTGGACTGTTTCTCTCTTCATTCCGCCTCTCTCTGTCTCTGCTTCTGTCTCTGCGTCTCTCTCTCTTCTCTCTCTCTCACTCTCTCTCTCTCCTCTCTCTCTCTCTCCTCTTCTCTCTCTCTCTTACTCGTTCATCCTCTACTCTCTCTTCTACTCTGGCTTTCTCTCTGACGTGCTTGTACGTGTGTGCAGTCGCGTGTACACGCGAGCGTGTATAAGTGTGGCTTTATCTAGAATGCTATGTCTGTTTTGTAGAACAAGCGTGTATAAGTGTGGCTTTATCTAGAATGCTATGTCTGTTTTGTAGAACATTCGGTCTGTTATCTAGAACATTCGGCCTGTTATCTAGAACATTCGGCCTGTTATCTATAACATTCGATCTGTTATCTAGAACATTCGGCCTGTTATCTAGAACATTCGGTCTGTTATCTAGATCATTCGGCCTGTTATCTAGAACATTCGATCTGTTATCTAGAACATTCGGCCTGTTATATAGAACATTCGACCTGTTATATAGAACATTCGGTCTGTTATCTAGAACTTTAATTTCGGTCTGTTATCTAGAACATTCTGTCTGTTATCTAGAACATTCGGCCTGTTATCTAGAACAATCGGTCTGTTATCTAGAACATTAATTTCGGTCTGTTATCTAGAATATTCGGTCTGCTATCTAGAACAATCGGTCTGTTATCTAGAACATTCGGTCTGTAATCTAGAAAATTCGGTCTGTTATCTAGAATATTCGGTCTGTTATCTAGAACATTCGGTCTGTTATCTAGAACATTCAGTTTGCTTGTTATCTAGAACATTCGGTCTGTTATCTAGAACATTTGGTTGTTATTTAAAATATTCACTTTGCTTGTTATCTAGAACATTCGGTCTGTTATCTAGAACATTCAGTTTGCTTGTTATCTAGAACATTTGATCTGTTATCTAGAACATTCACTTTGCTTGTTATCTAGAACAATCGGTCTGTTATCTAGAACATTCTGTTGTTATCTAGAACATTCAGTTTGTTTGTTATCTAGAACATTAAGTCTGTTATCTAGATCATTCAATCTGTTATCTAGAACATTCAGTTTGTTATCTAGAACATTCACTTTGCTAGTTATCTAGAACATTCAGTCTGTTATCTAGACCATTCGGTCTGTTGTCTAGAACATTCGGTCAGTTATCTAGAACATTCGGTCTGTTATCTAGAACAATCGGTCTTTTATCTAGAACATTCGGTCTGTTATCTAGACAATTCGGTCAGTTATCTAGAACATTCGGTCTGTTATCTAAAACATTCGGTCTGTTATCTAGAACATTCAGTTTGCTTGTTATCTAGAACATTCAGTCTGTTGTCTAGAACATTCGATCTGTTATCTAGAACATTCAGTTTGCTTGTTATCTAGAACATTCAGTCTGTTATCTAGAACATTCGACCTGTTATCTAGAACATTCAGTTTGCTTGTTATCTAGAACATTTGGTCTGTTATCTCCTCTTGTTTCTAGCTGAGCTGTCTGGTTAGCGTTTAATATCCTTTGGCCTGCAGTTAATGCAGTGCATATAGCACCATATTCAAAGGTCCGAGATCCTCAACACTCCTCTTCTGCGATCTCTTCACTGGTTGCCTCTCTCACAAAGACTGGAGTGTAAAATTAATACCCTCTATTTCAAATGTCTCCACAAATCTGCACCCTCTTATCTCTGTAACTGTCTTCACCTGTACACTCCATCCCGTTCCCTTCGTTCAGCCGCAGATACTTTGTGCTTTCGAACACCCAGATTCAAATAAACCACTGTTGGCTGTTGCTCTTTCTCTGTTTCTGGTCCATCCACCTGGAATGACCTCCCTCTTACACTTCGCCCAAAACCTTCACTTGATACCTTCAAATCCAGCCTCAGAACACACTTATTTCCTACCTGAGACTTTCCCCCCACATATCTGTCCCTAATTTTCAACAGCATCTTTCACCCTCTGAGTGTTGTTCCGTGTGTGTGTGTGTGTGCGTGCGTGTGTGTGTGTGTGTGTGTGTGTGTGTGTGTGTGTGTGTGTGTGTGTGTGTGCGTGCGTGCGTGCGTGCGTGTGTGTACGTGCGTGCGTGCGTGCATACGTGCGCGCGCATGGATTTGAAATATGTTGTTCATTATGTTAAGGAGAGTTGCATGCCTGTAAATGATTGAGTGCAAGCGCTTCGATTTGTTTGTTTTTACAAGATTCGGTCTGTTATCTAGAACATTCAGTCTGTTATCTAGAACATTCAGTCTGTTATCTGTGACAAACCCACTCGGACCTTTGAATATGGTGCTATATGCACTGCATTAACTGCAGGCCAAAGGATATTAAACGCTAACCAGACAACTCAGCTAGAAACAAATAACTCGCGTCTGAAATCTCGGCAACACCTCGTCAGTTTTGCCTTTTTGTCATTGAGAAATATTTAACTCAACCGTTGGCGACTACATTCTGGTTAAACAAGCTGGGTATTGAAATTCAACCTAAAACATGGCTCACAGCCAGTAAAACTACCACTGAAACTAGACTGCGGTTACTCCATTGGAAAATATTACACAATATATATCCTACTAACATACTGCTTAACAAGTTAGGCATAGCTAATATTTAAAAAAATATGACATTTGGAAATATGTTGAACACAAATACTACATAATTTAACATAGCCATTAAATTAACACTACAGAATGTACTATTTGGTTTTGATGGATATGAAAAAAATAAGCTTGTAAACAGTAACATCAAAGTACTAATCCTGATCGCTAAAATGTGTATTGGAATAGTTAGGTACAGCACTCCATTTGATATTATCATTATCTTTGACTGTGAGCTTCGTTACAGAGAGATAGATTTTTAAAAATTATTATAATAAACCATCAGTACAAATTAAAAAAAAAAAAAACCCATCAGTACAAATTGTTTTTGTTTTTTTTTAAATAAAAAAAGAAAATGCTTCTGTATACCATCATTTTTCGAAAGGTTCTTTTTTTGTCAATCTCTTCCCTCAGTTTTTTTTGCAAATATGAAAATAATGAATTTCAGACTTTCAGGAAGTATCCTTTGAAATACATGAGTTGTATACTTGAAAAAACAAATCTTGTTGCCGCCACAAAAAAGGATCTTGTTGGCGCCACATCTATCCCACAGAACCAATGAAAAAAGGGCATTTTTTTATTTTTAAAGTCTATTCATTGTGTGAATAATTATAGGCCATTATATTTCAGTACCAAAAAATGGAAATGCAAAAAAAAAATCACAAACAAATAAAAGCATTGCATATGTGTTTGTGTTTGTATGAAAAGAGAAGGAATATTGTGCTAACTACCTACTGCACATCCTGTGGTTGTGTTTGTATGAAAAGGAGAAGGAATACAATGCTAACTACCTACTGTAAAAAAAATTCTGTAATCTAGAACAATCGGTCTGTTATCTAGAACACTTGGTCTTTTATCTAGAACATTCTGTTTGCTTGTTACTAGAGCATTCGGTCTGTTATCATTTTTCTTTATTATCTACTTTTTGAGATATTTGATTGTATAATTTTCATTTTCTGTTTGATTGTTTAAAATTTGCATCCACTTATGAATTGTGTTTACCTGACTGTGCTGGTCTTCTTGACCCACTTTAATCTGACCCTGCTGCCATTCAACAAATCGCACGTGATTCACGAACTGACACCACCCCCATCAATCAAGACTAGTGTGTGTTGTTCTGCTACCATGGCAGTGAGAGCCGCGGACATTAGAGCTATGCTCGCACCTGAGATTTGTCAAAAACAGTACAGCTTGCTCCTGAGATTAAGCAGCATATAACACACTTTGGCATTCATCACTGCAAAACCAGACGGGGAACACGGGCAGGCCGACGTCATCGCCAGTGGTGGGCTTCCCTCTCGGTGTCTCCCCCCTCACCTCTGACGTCACTTCTGTTACCCCTGACAGCGCTTCTTCCCCATGCTGCCGTTCACCCGCCCCTTCAGCTGTTGATTGTTCTGTTGTTTGTGACTCTGACAATGTTTTTTGTTCTGATGATGATGTGTATCATGATGTGTGTCAAACACGGAATCCCCTGATTAACACAGTTCTCTCACCATCTTCTACTCCCAATTCACCATCAAAACTGTTCTTCGGCTAGCCACATCTCCACCATTGCCTTCATCCTCTTCCTCTGATTCTTGTCCAAACTCACCACTTTCATCTTCAACCTCTCCACCTCCTTCAGATCTCCTTCAAGTTTGTTTGTTCAATGTGCAGTCTGTCTGTCCAAATGGAAAAGCCAACTACATTAAAAACAAATTTCTGATTTCATCTCTGAAAAAACATTGACTTAACCTTCCTCACCGAAACTTGGCTTACACCACATGGCCATGAGCAAAAACTAAAACAGCTGACTCCTCCTGGATATAAAACTATTTCTTTTCCCCGACTCTCTCGAGGAGGTGGGATTGCCATCATTCTCAAAGCCATATTGGAACCGTCTCTTTCTTTCAGTCACAACCTTCAATTCTCACATGAATCTTTTGAAGTTTGCGAAATCAATCTCAACCTACCTGGCCACTCTATTACTTTCTGCTGCCTTTACCATCCACCTCTATCTATCTATCTATCTAATCTATCTATCTATCTCTATCTGTCCCGTAGTCTGACGACCGTGGGGGCACCCTCAAAGACTCAACAACCAGTTCCCTCCATTCCTCTCTCTGTTCTGCCTTTCTCAGGGTTTTGTTGAGTTCTAGGCCTGTCCATTCGCTGATGTTATCCTCCCAGCTCTTCCTTGGTCTGCCTCTTCTTCTTCCTCCTTGGACAGTGCCTTGTAAAACTGTCTTTGCAAGTCCTTTGGATCTTGTGACATGCCCATACCATTTAAGTTTACATTTTTTCACGATCGTTAGAGGGTTCTCATAGGGTCCAATGGTTTGCTGGATTCTGTTATGCACGCTTTCGTTGCTTATGTGGTCTTTTTAGGAGATGCCAAGGAGTCTCCGAAAGCATCTCATCTCCACCGCCTGTACTCTTCTCTCCAAATATGCAGTCAGGGTCCATGATTCACAGGCATACAGAAATATGGATATGACAAGGGAGCGCATTAGTCTGATCTTGGAGATCAGTGAGATATTTTTATCTCTCCAGATGGTGTTTAGTTTTCACAAAGCTGTTATTGTCTGTGCAGTCCTGCATACTACTTCTGGCTTGGATCCCTGGTCTGATACAATGGCTCCCAGGTACTTGAAGCTTTGAACTGTTTCCAGCTTCTGGTCATTAACCCTGATATCAGTGCTAATGCCGTTGGTGTTATTAGTCATCAGTTTGGTCTTCTCTGCACTGATTTCCATGCCGTATGTTTTGGAGGCCTTATTCAAGTGTTCTGTTAGGCTGGCAAGCTCTTTTTCTGATCCAGCTATTCCATCAATGTCATCTGCGAAGCGGAGGTTTGTGATCGTTCTGCCACCAATGCTGACTGATCCTTCATGATGTTCCAGTGCATCAGCCATGATTCTCTCAAGGAAGATGTTGAAAGGAGTGGGTGAGAGTAGACAGCCCTGCCTTACTCCAACTGTTGCTCGAAACCATTCTCCAATGTTGTTGTTGCAGTACACTGCACTGGTGGCCTCGCTGTACAGCTGTTTGATGACTCTGATCAGGTTTGCATTGATGCTTTGATTTGTTGCTTAACAAGATTCAGCGCTATATAAATTCCATACATTATTATTATTATTATTATTAAATTCATGGTTGCCCACAAAGCTGCATGCCACACCCTGTCAAATGCCTTCTTAAAATCGATAAATACGTGGTAAAGGTCTTGTTGATGTTGAAGGTACCGCTCACATAGTATTCTGAGGTTGAATATCTGTTCTGTTGTGCTGCGCCCTGCTCTGAAACCTGCTTGTTCCTCAGCAATGATGGTCTCTGCTTGTGGCTTCAGTCTATTCAATATTATCTGCAGCATGACCTTGCTTGGGTGGCATATGAGGCTGATTGTGCGGTAATTATGGCATTGTTGTAGATTTCCTTTCTTGGGGAGGGTGATGATGAGTGACTGTGTCCATGGTGTTGGCCATTTTCCTGTCTGCCAGATCTTGTTGCAGATTCTTAGTAGGGCGCTGATCATGGCTTCCCCTCCAGCTTGAACCAACTCAGCTGGAATGTTGTCAGCCCCTGCTGACTTTCCCTTTTTCAGCAATCTGACTGCTGTTTCCACTTCCTCTCGGAGGATAGGGTGACTGTCTGTGTCTTTGCTTGCGGGTACATTAAGGACTTCTGGATCTCCTGCGGTTCTATAGTTATACAGGTCGGAGCAGTATTCTGTCCTTCTGTTTAGAATATCCTGGTCGTCAGTGAGACACTTCCCATTTTTGTCTTGGATTGTTAAACCTTTTCCCTGTTTTGTGCTAGTCAGGTCTTTCACCAGCTGATATGCTTTCTTGCTATTGTTTTTCTTGATGTTCTCTTCAATGTCTTGGCACTGTTCACCGATCCATTTCTCTTTTGCCTCCGTTATGGACTTCCTGATTCTTTTGTTGACTGCCCTATATTGTTCTGCTCTTTCTTTTGTTTAATTTTTTTTCTTTAACTCTCTACGCTTGTCGCATGGTTGTAGGATGTTAGGTGTGACCCATGGTTTTTTGACTGGTCGGTGTTTGCCTAGAAACTCGCTTGCTGTTTCAATCACTGCTGTATTGAAACTATTCGTCAGTGTATCTATGTCTGAGTCTATCACAGTGAGTGCTGCAAACTTTCCACCTATCCTTGCTTGAAAAATTTCTAATACCTCTGGGTCCTTCAGCTTCTCGAGGTCAAATTTGATCCTGATGTTTTTCCGCTACCCCAAAAAAAAACAACAAACAAACAAACAAACAACAAACAAACAAAAGGGAACACAACAAAAAAACACCCATAAAACAAAAAACAAGGACCAAAGAAAAAAAGAAAACCAAACAAACCAACCAAAAACCCCCAAAGAAAAAAAAAGAAAAAGAAAAAAAAAAAAAAGAAAAAAAAGTCAAACATATAAAGTCATATAAATGAACATCCGCACATTGTAAAACGGTACATATAGTTGTTACACGTAAAAAGAAGATATTGAAATAGGACATTCACTAGAACTCAAGTACAGTCAACAAGCCCTATATAATACTGAAAATATAAAGTATGAATACGGCTTTCATCAGGATACACAACTATAACTATAAGAAAACAATAAAAGGAGAGAGAGAGAGAGAGAGAGAGAGAGAGAGAGAGAGAGAGAAGAGAGAGAGAGAGAGTAAAGTGTATTTCAGAGATAATATTAAATATATAGTTTTCAAAACAGTACAGGATCACCATCAACACTCATTTTGATTATATTCGTACAAATTATATGTCATGATAATGAAATAAAATCAACAAGAAAAAAGCCAAACCTATAAAGTCATAGAGAGAGAGTGTATGTGTGAGTGTGTATTTCAGGTATAATACTAAATAATATATAATACTCAAGACAGCACACGATGACATGAACACTTTTTGATTATACTCGTACAAATTGAACGTCGTGATAATAAAATAAGCCCAATACCCATATACTTACACAATAAAGAGAAAACAACAACAACAATAAAGTCATAAAATGAACAACTACACATTGTAAGTAAGAGAGAGGGCCTGGGGGGTGGGGAGAGAAAGTGAGAGAGAGAGAGAGAGAGAGAGAGAGAGAGAGACAGACAGACAGA
The DNA here is from genome assembly GCA_028751875.1 of Rapana venosa. Taxonomy (NCBI): domain Eukaryota; kingdom Metazoa; phylum Mollusca; class Gastropoda; order Neogastropoda; family Muricidae; genus Rapana; species Rapana venosa. The sequence continues at coordinate 163,102 of CM054144.1, forward strand.
CAGACAGAGAGACAGAGAGAGAGAGAAGAGAGAGAGAGAGTGTGTGTGTGTGTGTGTGTGTGAGTGTGTGTGTGTGTGTGTGTGTTGTGTGGTGTGTGTGTTGTGTGTGTGTGTGTGTTTTAGAGATCATGCTTTTTTTTTCGTAAACAAACAAAATCTAAAATCAGCACACCACCATCACCACTCTTTTTGATTATACTCGTACAGATTAAGATATATTATTGTTATGATAGATAATAATATTTCTTATAGCTTTAGTGTAATGAAACACAAGCTTCCAAACTTTGGTAAACTCACTTATAAGTACACAACAGTGAAAATTTAAAAGAGAGAGAGAGAAGAGAAGAGAGAGAGAGAGAGAAGAGAGAGAGAGAGAGAGAGACAGACAGACAGACAGACAGACAGACAGACAGACAGAGAGACAGACAGGTGAGTCAAGTCAAGTCAAGTAAAAAGCACTTTAATCATCCCATGAAGGGGAAAGGGCAGATAGGTAAGGGCGGACATATAACTGTGTTTTTAAGGCTATGGGCTGTGGTTTGTTGTTGTTGGTGTATCAAGTGAGTTGATAATTGAGTTTTGTGGATTGTCATTGATTGATGTTTAACTGAATCAGGAAGGAGTTTCACAGAATAGGGCCTGAGTAAAGTAAGCTAGATTTAATAATAATAATAACAATAATAATAATAAATGCAATTTATATAGCGCTGACTCTTCTAAAACAAACAAATCAAGCGCTTGCACTCAAATCATTTACACGCACTCAACTTTCCTCAAATATAATGAATAATAGATTTCAAATTTATGAGCGCGCGTGCACGCACGCACGCATGCACACACATACACACCCACCCGCGAACACACTTAAGAGATGAAGGATGCTGTTGAAAAGTAGGGACAGATATGAGGGGAAAGTCTCCGGTAGCAGCTGGATGGACCAGAGACAGAGAAAGAGCGACAGCCAACAGTGGTTTATTTGAATCTGGGTGTTGGAAAGCACAAAGTATCTGCGGATGAACGAAGGGAACGGGATGGAGTATACAGGTGAAGACAGTTACAAAAATAGGGTGCAGATTTGTGGAGACATTTGAAACAGAGGATATTGATTTTAATAAGTCTATTCTTGGGATTGGGAGTGATGAGTGTGTGTGGGGGGAGTCGTGT
>CM054144.1:164765-167265 GCA_028751875.1 Rapana venosa
TCACAAACCACAACCTTCACTGCAATCACAAGTACCTGTCACTTCCTGGAACATATAACATCTGTCCCCAATCTGGGAAAGTCATATTGCTGACATAGATCATTTCATAAATAGTTACAAGTTGAGGAAAAGGAAATGTTAGTATGCAAACAATTCACTGACATAAGATAGGCAACAAACATAATTCACCACAATATTAATATAACCCCTTAACTCTTGCACTTCACCATTACATGGCTCTGCTGCAGATACCTTGTGCCTACGAATTCATAGATTCAACCAATCTACCGTTGGCCGCCGCTCTTTCTCTATTTCGGGTCCATCGACCTGGAATGAGCTCCCTCTCTCTCTTGGACAGAAGCCTAGCTATGACACTTTTAAATCAAGCCTCAAGACATATTTATTTCAAACCTAAGATTTCCCCCCTCCTGTTTCATATCAAAACTATCCCACCCTTCACTAACCCATGTCCTATCACCCTGCTAAAGTATATGACCTGTGTGTGTGCGTGTGCTTTTGAAAAACATTTGACCATTGCAAGTTTATTTCATAGAATTGGTCTGCAGCATACCATGTTTGTAATATCTGTTTGAACTATTGATTATTTGTCATTGATTGTATGACTGTGTAAGATTAGGTTGAATGCATGCGCTTTGATTTGTCTTTGCAGAATATAGCGCTATATAAGTTCCCTTTATTATTATTATTATTATTATTATTATTATATGAAAATTTTCTCCCCACTAGTAATATGACATTGTTTCTCACCGTTAGTAATATGACATTATTTCTCACCACAAGTAATATGACATTATTTCTCACCACTAGTAATATGACATTATTTCTCACCACTAGTAATATGACATTGTTTCTCACCGCTAGTAATATCACATTATTTCTCACCACTAGTAATGTGACATTATTTCTCACCGCTAGTAATATGACATTATTTCAGTAATATGACATTGTTTCTCACCACTAGTAATATCACATTATTTCTCACCGCTAGTAATATGACATTATTTCTCACCACTAGTAATATGACATTATTTATCACCGTTAGTAATGTGACATTATTTCTCACCGTTAGTAATATGACATTATTTCTCACCACTAGTAATGTGACATTATTTCTCACCACTAGCAATATGACATTGTTTCTCACCGCTAGTAATATGACATTATTTCAGTAATATGACATTGTTTCTCACCATTAGTAATATCACATTATTTTTCTCACCGTTAGTAATATGACATTATTTCTCACCACAAGTAATAATTATGACATCATTTCTCATCAATAGTAATAGGACATCATTTCTCACCACTAGTAATATGACATTATTTCTCACTACTAGTAATATGACATTATTTCTCACCACTAGTAATATGACATTATTTCTCATCAATAGTAATATGACATCATTTCTCATCAATAGCAATATGACATTATTTCTCACTACTAGTAGTATGACATCATTTCTCATCAATAGTAATATGACATTATTTCTCATCAATAGCAATATGGCATTATTTCTCACTACTAGTAATATGACATTATTTCTCACTACTAGTAATATGACATTATTTCTCACTACTAGTAATATGGCATTATTTCTCACCACTAATAAAATGACACTATTTCTCACTACTAGTAATATGACATTATTTCTTACCGCTAGTAATAGGACATTATTTCTCATCAATAGTAATATGGCATTATTTCTCACTACTAGTAATATGACATTATTTCTCACTACTAGTAATATGGCATTATTTCTCACCACTAATAAAATGACACTATTTCTCACTACTAGTAATATGACATTATTTCTTACCACTAGTAATAGGACATTATTTCTCACCACTAGTACTATGACATTATTTCTCATCAATAGTAATATGACATTATTTCTCACCACTAGTAATATGACACTATTTCTCACCACTAGTAATATGACATTATTTCAAAAGCTGCTTTTACCTGTTCATTATCAAGTTTTGATTCACCTGTGTACATTTTTAAGTGGTCTGAATAATGATTGTCAGTGTGCAAATTCACTAAGCTGGCAAAGTCAGTGGGTGAATTGCATTTTGATAGATTTATGGCATTTATCGATTATTGTCTTATTGCTGTCCCAATCAGGGGTATCTGAAAAAGAAGATGTAATAGAAAGAACCTTTTCATTAATATTAGAAACCAGGGTTGTTGTTTTTTAAAAAAAATATTTTATATACGAAGTTAACGTCTGTATTAATGTCAGTAATACAAATGGCCTAATTCGTTTAGATAAGTTTGTCTGGCCTTAAGCTAACTTCTTTTGGTGAAAAAAGTCGTTTGAAGAACATCTTAAAACATACTTTGCAGCACACACTTCTCTGTGTTGGTCAAGAGGTAGCACTCCTCCCCCCCCCCCCCCCCCCCCCCCCCCCCTTTACTTGTAGGAGTCTAAAGTAGAGGCGTGGAAAGGAACTCTAAGAGATAATGTGAGTGCTTTAC
>CM054144.1:182265-189765 GCA_028751875.1 Rapana venosa
CCAAATCACTCATACCAACACATACACGCGTGCACGCGCGCGCGCGCGCGCACACACACACACAACACACACACACACACACACGCACGCATGCACAAACATACACACACGCTCGCGCGTGCCACACACACACACACACACACACACACACACACACACACACACACACATACAAAATAATTGCTCAAAGGCCATTCTCATTAAATTATAGCAACACAACATTTAGATCAATGTTTCCAAAATGAAGTTTTTTCTTTTGTTAATTGCATGGAACACGAACCTGGATAAATTGTGCGTGTGATTTGGATTTGTAGCCCTGAGTAATGCATGAAACGGAAGCTTGGCTGATTCTTTTAGAAATTTAGCACGTAGATCCTCATACGCATCACATTCAAATGTGAAATGTTGTTCATTTTCGATTTTTTTCCTTCCAACATGGACACATTTTGTTTTGTACAATTTCACTGTAGCGATGCACATTATTGTTTTAGAGGCAGAACTCACTGTTCACTGTTCACTGGTCCCGTAACCCGCCAGGGTCGTAGGGGCGCTGCATGGTGGACGAACGGTGGACCAGCTGGCTCCACTTAGCGCGGTCGTGGGCGAGTGCCTGGGTGACACTGAAGTCCTCCCCTGTCCAATCACGGATGTCGTCGGCCCACTTTCTCCTCTGTCTGCCCCGTCTTCTCTTCCCCTGGACTGTTCCTTGCAGGATGGTCTTTGCAAGTCCTTCTGAGCGTGTTACGTGCCCATACCATCTGAGTTTCCTCTTTTTCGCCGTGGTCAGTAGGTCTTCATAGTCCCGCACTTGTTGAGTGATCATTCTGCGGACTTCCTTGTTGGTGACATGGTCCTTGTATGAGATGCCAAGGAGCCTTCTGAGGCATCTCATTTCTACTGCTTGGATCCTCCTTTGTAGGTCTGCGTTCAGTGTCCATGTCTCACATGCGTAAAGCATGATTGAGGTGACTAGCGCGTTTAGTAACTTTACCTTGGTTCCGAGAGGGATGTTTCTGTCTCTCCATATGGTCTTCAGTCTTGCCATTGCTGCTGCTGTTTGTGCCGCTCTTGCTAGGATTTCGGTCTTCGATCCCTCCTCACTTATGATGGCTCCAAGGTACTTGAAATGGTCAACTGTCTCCAGTTCTTTTCCGCTGAGAGTGATCTTGGTGGTGATTAGCTGGACACTGTTTGACATGAGCTTGGTTTTCTCGGCGCTGATTTCCATGCCGTATCGTGAGGATATTTCGTCCAGCTGCTTCACTAGGTTGGCCAGTTCCTCTTCATTTCCTGCCAGACCGTCAATGTCATCGGCAAACCTGAGGTTGGTGATTGTTCGCCCTCCAATGCTGACTGTGCCTGTGTGGTCTTCCAAGGCGTCAGTCATGATGCGTTCAAGGAAAATGTTAAACAGTGTAGGCGACAGCAGACATCCCTGTCGGACCCCAACTGAGGTACGGAACCATTCCCCTACCGTGCCCCGTGCCGTACCGAGGCAGAACATTACACCTTAAATGTGTTATAGCAACTCGGAAACAGTATGTATTCATATCCAAAATATATCTTTCCTTTTCCAAAACAGCTTTAAATGTCCTATGTGTTGTTTACCTGTCACGATCCCTAACAGCCCCATCCCTTTCTTGCCTGAACATGTCAACGAGAGCATCTGAGCACATTACCCCTCTCTTGTGATCTCTCCACTGGCTGCCTTTGCCACAGAGAGTAAATTATAAGATCTGTTACAAATGTCTCCACAAAACAGCACCCTCCTACCTCTGTGAATGTCTTCACTTGTACACTCATTCTCGTTCTCTCCGCTCTGCTGCAGATACCTTGTCCTTACGATACCTAGATTCAACCAATCCACCGTCGGCCGTCGCTCTTTCTCTATTTCTGGTCCATCGATCGGGAATAACCTCCCTCCCTCTCTCTCTCTCTCTCTCTCTCTCTCTCTCTCTCTCCTCTCTCTCTCTCTCTCTCTCTCTCTCTCTCTCTCTCTCTCCGCTAAAAGCCTTCTTATGACACTTTTAAATCCAGTCTCAAGATAACTTTGTTTCAAACCCAAGATTTTCCTTTCCTGCTTCATCTCTTAGCCTTTCCCTACTTTCAACAGCCGAGATTCTATCGCCCTGCCAGGGTGTGTGACCTGTGTGTGTGTGTGTGTGTGTGTGTGTGTGTGCATATTAAAATTTTGTACTTGTTGGAATTGTTACTGGTTATATGACTGTGTAAGAATGAGTTCAGTGCAAGCGCTTTGATTTGTCTCTGCAAGATATAGCGCTATATAAATTCCATTTATTTTTCTTCTTTATTTTATTATTTTCAGGTTATATCAACATAAAAAATAAACCAAAATATAAAATACTGACAAAGCACCATCACTAAAGCCTTTTTTAAAACACACTATCAAAAAACATATCAAGTTAAGTTACAAAATGCCAAAGAGCCTGATATAAAACCGTGTTAACAGCCTCGCTAACAACTGCATCAATACAACAATTGGAAGTTAGGCAAATCAGTTAAGCTCACTCAATACATTTCCCAGAGGCATGGTATATTGATTGAAAAAGGAGAACAATATTGTATGCATTCTGGACGACTATAAAATAAAGCACTATGAATGTATAAACCAAACATTTATATAAAATAATACATTTCATATATTAGAAGAATGCCGAAAGGAGAGAGAAAGAGAGAGAGATAGAGAGAGAGAGAGAAACAGACATACAGACAGACAGAGATGGAGAGAGAGAGAGAGAGAGAGACAATGACAATGACAATGACAATGACAAATTCTTTTATTTCGAGGATAATGAATAAGCACACATGTGCTTTTTTACATCCAGTCCCCGCCCGTTAGGGATACATCTTAATAATAATAACACAATACTTATACAGTCTCGCAATAAAAACAAGGGAAATAACCCTTTTCAAAACAGCTCCCCCCCAACAACCCTCCCCCCCCCCCAAAAGCAAGCAATTAAAAGAAAATCCTAAGAATACCCCACCCCTACCCCCACCCCCCCAAAAAACCCTAACCAAAACAAACAAACAAACAAAAGAGAAGGAAAAACCAAACCAACAAAAGATGATAAAAAAGAGAAAAACAGACAAACAACAACAGCAAGAACAAGAGCAACAACAAAGCCAAGAAAAATAACACAACCAAACTTAATAAGTCATAAAGATAAACATCTACACATTGTCAAATGGTACACATACTTGTTACACATAATTATAAGATATTGAAATAGGGCACTCATTAAAACTTAAGTACAGAGGCAAGTCCAATAAAGTATTGAAAATATAAAAATATGAATCCTTCATCAGGATATACTATGACTATAAGCAGGACGATAAAAGGTGAGAGAGAGAGAGACAGAGACAGAGAGTGTGTGTGTGTGTATTTCAGAGATAATATCCAATATATAAATCCCAAAACAGTATGCGATCCCATCAACACTCATTTTAGATTATACTCGTTTCAAATTATATGTCATGATAATGAAATAAATTTAATACCCATACATCCACACAATAAAAACAAGAAACAAATCAAGAAGAAATTAAAAACTATACAGTCGTTTAGGGAGAGAATATGGGTGGGTGAGTGAGTGAGTATGTGTGTGTGTGTGTGTGTGTGTGTGTGTGTGTGTGTGTGTGTGTGTGTGTTTGAGCGCGCGCGCGTGTGTGTGAGAGAGAGAGAGAGAGAGAGAGAGAGAGAGAGAGAGAGAGAGAGCACATCTCCAGGTTGTGTAATCATCAAGATGAATGGTATGTAACAAAACACCCACACAAACCTCTCTCGCCTTAAGATGCAACTATCAATAATAAACAATCCAAGATATAGCCTGCAAAAGAACATCGCATACAAAAATGTGTCAAAAAATTAAAACAACAAAAAATTGAACAATTTCCAAATTGTGTAGAATACATACATGTATATAGAAAATAAAAATTGTATGATTTAGAACAATAAAAGTTAAACAAAATTCAAACATTTCATAGCAACCAAATTAATGCATTCATAGCGGTTAAAGTGTTTTAAGAAGAATGGAGGGGGAAGGGCAGAGAGAGGGAGAGAGAGTAGGGGATGGGAAGGGGGGGGGGGGGGGGGGGGGAGAGCGACAGACAGGAAGAGACTGAGAGTACATTTTAAAATCATATGATCACCTGGATAATATGGTACCTTTTACAACACCTACACAAGTTATCTCATCATAAAACACTGCTACCATAGTATATAGTAAACATTATTTCGAGGAACATATATAAAGTTTGTCAAAACATTATATCAAAAGACAGTCTAACGAGTTTCCATAGCGTAGTAGGCTCTTTATTTATGACAAGTAAAAACGATAGCATCAAATTAGAACGACAATAAACACAAAATTGCACAACTTAACATAGCCACTGCAAAATTCTTCCTGATAAATTTTCTAGTTATTAACCACTAGTATAAATTTCAAAGCCATAACACAATGGCTACTTTTTTATTTTATGCTCAAGGAGAGATCATTAAAAGATGCTGTTACCATTCCTGGAACAGAAATTTACTGGCGTACATGTGGCATGAGAACTGTTGTGTTAGCATATCAGCTAGTACTTTTGAGGTGGGTATAGACAGCCTTCTTGGGCGCTTCTTTACTCTGGAATGTTTTCACGTTTGTTGGTAGCATGTTCCAGAGTAGGCTACCTGAGTGTGTGAGGCTTGACTTATAGAGGTCAATTCTAGGTATTGATAATTGAATTATAGTATGATATCGGGAAGTCATATGGAATTTAGATTGGAGTGTGTGTGGAGCTTGACCCGTCATAACTTTATGCATGAATATTCCTTTATTCAGGGTAAACATATCTTTTAATGGAAGAATCTCGAGTTTTGCATAGTCTGCTACGGTTTAAGTAAAAGATTTTAAGAGAACTGCTTTGAGTGCTCATTTGTAAGTGCTATTGAGAGGTTTTAAAATATTGGCACTGGCTGTGTCAGAGAGAGAGAAAGAGAGAACAATTTTGAACAATTTTGAACAATTTTTTTAACAATTTTTATTTTTCAGAGGGTAGTAGATTAAGCATTACATGCATTTTTACATCCAGTCCTCAAAATAATAAAAAAGAAAAGAAGAAAGAAGAAAGAGAGAGAGAAGTAGAGAGAGAAGAAGAAGCAAGAGAGAGAGAGAGAGAGAAAGAAGAGAGAGAGAGAAGAGAAGAGAGAGAGAAGAGAGAGAGAGAGAGAGAGAGAGAGCAAGAGAGAGAGAGAGAGAGAGAGAGAGAGAGTAGAAGAGAGGAGACAGAGGAAGAAGGAAAGAAAAGAGAGCGAAGAAACCCCAACAAGTCACGGAAGCAGAGTGGGAAGGGAAAGGGAAAAGAAATGCGTATGAAGGAACAGTCAGGGGGGGAAGGAAGAAGAATGCGGTATGAAGAACATCAGGGGAAGAAGAAGGAAGAAATGCGGAAATAAAGGGAGAACAGTAAAAGGGGGAAGGAAAGGAAGGAAAAAAAGCGTATGAGAGACAACAGGAAGGAAGAAGGAAGAAATGCGGTATTAAGGAGACAGTCAGGGGAAGGAAGGAAGGAAGAAATGCGGTATGGAGGAGACAGTCAGGGGGGAAGGAAGGAAGGAAGAAATGCGGTATGAAGGAGACAGTCAGTGGGGAAGGAAGGAAGGAAGAAATGCGGTATGGAGGAGACAGTCAGGGGGCCATCATCATCACATTTGTCACAGGCCTTAGCGCCGCCTGCTCCCTGTCTGTCTGTCTGTCTGTCTGTTCCAAACCCCCACCACGCTGTCTGGCTGAAACGCTTTTGTTGTGAAATGGGGCCAGCCCTGGAGGCAATTTGCCCACCCAACCATTCCAGGGTGGGCAGGCCGTCACCCCACGTCAGTGTGTACCGGAGTCTTTAAAGGGGTGGTGTTGAGAGTTAAGGAGAGAGTGTGAGGAGAGACAGTGGCCTACTTGGGTTATCTGTGCAGTGTGGAGAGCTGTCCCCACTGCCTGGTTGAAAGCTGCCATAAATGAACGTCTGATGATTGTGTGTGGGTGTAGAGGGGTACATTCCTGGCATTGTCAGGGTGGTCTGTCAACCTGGGTGACCCAGTGTCCCCTCTGGTGGCAAACACTCTGTGCTGGTGTCTGCTGGTGTCCTGTGTATGTGCTGGTGTCTGCTGGTGTCCTGTGTATGTGCTGGTGTCTGCTGGTGTGACTGTGTGCTGGTGTCTGCTGGTGTGACTGTGTGCTGGTGTCTGCTGGTGTGACTGTGTGCTGGTGTCTGCTGGTGTGACTGTGTGCTGGTGTCTGCTGGTGTGACTGTGTGCTGGTGTCTGCTGGTGTGACTGTGTATGTGCTGGTGTCTGCTGGTGGGACTGTGTGCTGGTGTCTGCTGGTGTGACTGTTTCTGTGCTGGTTGTAGGTGTCTGTGTCTGTGCTGGTTGTAGGGGACTGTGTCTGTGCTGGTTGTAGGTGTACTAAAGTGCTGGTTGTAGGTGTACTGTGTGTGTGCTGGTTGTAGATGTACTATGTGCTGGTTGTAGGTGTACTGTGTCTGGCTGGTTGTAGGTGTACTGTGTCTGTGTTGGTTGTAGGTGTAAATGTGTCTGTGCTGGTTGTAGGTGTACTGTGTCTGTGCTGGTTGTAGATGTACTGTGTCTATGCTGGTTGTAGGTGTACTATGTGCTGGTTGTAGGTGTACTGTGTCTGTGCTGGTTGTAGATGTACTGTGTCTATGCTGGTTGTAGGTGTACTGTGTCTGTGCTGGTTGTAGGTGTACTGTGTCTGTGCTGGTTGCAGATGTACTATGTGCTGGTTGTAGGTGTACTGTGTTTGTGCTGGTTGTAGGTGTACTATGTGCTGGTTGTAGGTGTACTGTGTCTGTGCTGGTTGTAGATGTACTATGTGCTGGTTGTAGGTGTACTATGTGCTGGTTGTAGATGTACTATGTGCTGGTTGTAGATGTACTATGTCTGTGCTGGTTGTAGGTGTACTGTGTGCTGGTTGTAGGTGTACTATGTGCTGGTTGTAGATGTACTATGTGCTGGTTGTAGGTGTACTGTGTCTGTGCTGGTTGTAGGGGTACTGTGTCTGTGCTGGTTGTAGATGTACTGTGTCTATGCTGGTTGTAGGTGTACTATGTGCTGGTTGTAGTGTACTGGGGTCTGTGCTGGTTGTAGATGTACTGTGTCTATGCTGGTTGTAGGTGTACTGTGTCTATGCTGGTTGTAGGTGTACTGTGTCTGTGCTGGTTGCAGATGTACTATGTGCTGGTTGTAGGTGTACTGTGTCTGTGCTGGTTGCAGATGTACTATGTGCTGGTTGTATGTGTACTGTGTCTGTGCTGGTTGCAGATGTACTATGTGCTGGTTGTAGATGTACTATGTCTGTGCTGGTTGTAGATGTACTATGTGCTGGTTGTAGATGTACTATGTGCTGGTTGTAGATGTACTATGTGCTGGTTGTAGGTGTACTATGTGCTCGTTGTAGATGTACTATGTGCTGGTTGTAG
>CM054144.1:194765-207265 GCA_028751875.1 Rapana venosa
AACCCGGGTTGAAGTTAGTAATTCCCCCCTCTGTTAACTACTCATAGAAGTAATCCCCCCCCACCCCGACTTAACACAAACACAGACATGCAGACAGACAGACAGACATGCAAACAGACAGATAGACATGCAGACAGACAGACATGCAGACAGACAGATAGACAGAAGACAGGTGGAGAAGGAGGACGAGATGGACAGACAGGCAGATGGAGGGACAGATAACCCTGACCCTGTGGGTGGTCAGTGGTGATCGGACTGTACTGAGGTGAGTGAGGTGAGGTGAGGTGAGGGACTGACAGTGATAGGGGTGGAAAGCAGAAAGGCCATCTTGTGTTGGGGGAGAGAATGATGGACTCCAGGAACTCAACTCTTTTCTCTCTGGGGATAAACCAGTAAGTTAGAGGGGTCAGGGGCACTCGCACGCGCGCGCGCATGGACACACACACACACACACACACACAAAACACACACACACACACACACACACACACACAACCAGGTTGTATTGGCTGTTGAGGGCAGGGCAAAAATGAAATGGAACAAGAGGGGAGAATCTTAGGTTTGAAAGAAATGTCTTGATAGCAGAGCTGCCAAGAATTTTCTAGGTGCCTTAAAGAGTGACGAGACGCCAGTTGCATACATATACTTAGGACCATTGTGAACAATATTCGCGTGGGAAACAATGACTCTGTATCCCCTGGGAGACATGGTAGACAATTAAGTTACGCAACACTCCTGGAACTGAACAATTTTGACACTTTCGGTTTGCCATAGATAAATCTGCCCGGACCCCCTCCCCCCTGCTGTCGACCCACCCAGAAGCAACTGAGGCCCCACTCTGAGGCCCACAGTGTGGGCAGTGGTTCACTTTTCCACTTCCCCCCTATCATAAAGGAACTTCATGACGTTAATTTTGTACTAACTTTTTTTACCATCTCTGTGCTTTTACCCTGGATTAATATTGTGAGTTTAAAAATCAGGATCCGGGTTTTGTTGTAAAATCATAGAAATAACGTGTAAACCTTCAAATTACTTTGAATTGAAGACGTCTCAAGGGGTAACCAATTTTGCGTGTAGCAAACTTCATGCAAATGGCGATTCCACTGGTAGGATTAGACCACAACTGAAAGTGAGCATACACTACTTAAAGCGTAATTTTGACCATCCAAATTCATTTAAATAATGTCTGACTATGTTTTAGGATCAGAAACTCCACAAAACAGCACCCTCCTACCTCTGTGAATGTCTTAACCTGACACTCCTTCTCGTTCCCTCCGCTCTGCTGCAGATACCTTGTGCCTACGAATACCTAGATTCAACCAATCCACCGTTGGCCACCGCTCTTTCTCTATTTCGGGTTATCGACCTGGAATGAGCTCCCTCTCTCTCTTCGCCAGAAGCCTAGCTATGACACTTTTAAATCCAGCCTCAAGACACATTTATTTCAAACCTTAGATTCCCCCCCCCCCTCCTGTTTCATATCAGAACTATCCCACCTTCACTAACCCATGTCCTATCACCCTGCTAAAGTATATGACCTGTGTGAGTGTGTGTGTGTGTGTGTGTGTGCTTTTGAAAAACATTTGACTATTGCAATTTTATTTCATAGATTTGGTCTGCAGCGTACGATGTTTATAATATCTGTTTGTTTAAATATCGATTATTTGTCATTGATTGCATGACTGTGTAAGATTAGGTTGAATGCATGCGCTTTGATTTGTCTTTGCAAGATATAGCGCTATATAAGTTCCGTTTATTATTATTATTATTATTATTGTTATCTCCTGCAAAGCAACTGCGGTTGCGGTAGCACTCTTTTCAGTAAGAGGTTCTGCATCTTTATACCTAGAAGCTACGTCCACCACAGACAACTACCTGTAAAAGCAAGTGCGTTAACTACAGCACCACCAACCATCATCACTAAGGAAGCCATTGTGGTTCTACGTATGGGATAATATTTTCTGGAATGATTCCCTGCTTTACCAAGAAGTCTTTTGAGGCAATGGATGCTGTTACAACTGCAACTAGCTTGGTGCTGTCCTCAAAGCCTAGTTTTCCTAGATCAGCAGGCTTCATTTTCAGAAGGTTCTTTCCTAACATAGTATAGCCAACGCTGAGACCACCAATAACAGCGGCGTGGTATACCAAATTAACTGCTGTCTTTTCTGTTCTCATAACGCTTGCGTCACATTCGGTTTTATACTATATTATCATTAAGTCTTTGTCAGACTATTTCTTGCATTTTGAATTTGTGCTTGCTGCAGGCTATTTTGCACTTGCAATACTTGCTGTGCTTTGTGCTTTTTGTTCTATCGTTGCAGCGGTGCTTCCATGCTGCGCACATTCTGTTGCACTTGCTTCATCACATTCTGCTGTGCTTGGTTCATCACATTCTGCTGTGCTTGGTTCGTCACTGCGTGCTGCGCTTCCATCTTTCTCAGTGTGTTTACATTTGATGTGATTTCAAGTAATCAGACTAGTGACCACTGGTGCTAACAGGGTGCGAAAACGATAACACATGTCACAGGCAAGTGTCTCCAGCGTCTTAGACAAATCAGGATCTTGTGCTAAATCATAAGCCAAGTCTGCTTCTGAGTCCACCTTAAAGATCCTACTTGTTGCTTTGGCATACAGACCAACAACTGTATGCCCTAGGCTTCTCACCATTTTTGCTCCAAGAAGGGGTTCATACCTAGTATGATACTTGATGATGTCTTGTGGTGATGACTGCTGTACCTGTTCAACTGTTAGTTGTGTTCCTAAGTAATGCTTTGTTTTACCAAAAGCAGCAAGATAATACAACTGCGCCTTCTTATTCATCAGTTACTTCTTCTTGACTAGTGGTTATCTGCAAAATCTCGTCGCAATTCATGTTCTCTATCTTTATCAATATATTTTTTGCCAAACAATTATTGAATAAGTTCTTGTTAGGATTTTGTTTTAGTTCTTATCACGTTGTTCTTGTTAGGTTCTTGTCAGGTTCTTAATATTTTATTCAACAATTATTGAATAAGTTCTTGTTAGGTTCCTTCTTATGTTCTTTGTTATGTTCTAATTTGGTTCTTGTTTGGTTCTTGTTTTAGTTCTTGTTTTAGTTCTTGTTTTAGTTCTTGTTTGGTTCTTGTTTTAGTTCTTGTTTGGTTCTTGTTTTAGTTCTTGTTTGGTTCTTGTTTTTAGTTCTTGTTTTAGTTCTTGTTTGGTTCTTGTTTTAGTTCTTGTTTGTTTTGTTTTAGTTCTTGTTTGGTTCTTGTTTTAGTTCTTTTTCTTGTTTTAGTTCTTGTTTTAGTTCTTGTTTTAGTTCATGTTTTAGTTTTGTTTTAGTTCTTGTTTTAGTTCTTGTTTGGTCTTGTTTTAGTTCTTGTTTTAGTTCTTGTTTTTGTTTTAGTTCTTGTTTTAGTTCTTGTTTGGTTATTGTTTTAGTTCTTGTTTTAGTTCTTGTTTGGTTCTTGTTTTAGTTCTTGTTTTAGTTCTTGTTTGAATCTTGTTTTAGTTCTTGTTTTAGTTCTTGTTTGGTTATTGTTTTAGTTCTTGTTTTAGTTCTTGTTTAGTTCTTGTTTGGTTATTGTTTTAGTTCTTGTTTTAGTTCTTGTTTGGTTCTTGTTTAAGTTCTTGTTTAGTTCTTTTGTTTGAATCTTGTTTTAGTTCTTGTTTTAGTTCTTGTTTGGTTCTTGTTGGTTCTGTTTTAGTTCTTGTTTGGTTCTTGTTTGGTTCTTGTTTTTGTTCTTGTTTGGTTCTTGTTTGGTTCTTGTTTAGTTCTTGTTTGGTTCTTGTTTTAGTTATTGTTTTTAGTTCTTGTTTGAGTTTTTTGTTTAGTTCTTGTTTTAGTTCATGTTTTAGTTCTTGTTTGGTCTTCTTTAGTAGTGTTTTAGTTCTTGTTTTAGTTCTTGTTTGGTTCTTGTTTTAGTTCTTGTTTTAGTTCTTGTTTTAGTTCTTGTTTTAGTTCTTAAACAAGTATTTGTAAGGTTCTTGTCAGGTTCTTAATATTATATTTTAGATAAAACTTGCTTCAGCATAACTCCCAGACTTTTATATGTTATCTCCATAACAAAGAAGATGGTATTACTTTCATTTTAGTAGAGAGATAGGGTAAATGGGCACTGCATTGTTTTCATATAAAAGTGTGCGATTTGGGGCCGATGAGGCGAAGCCGAAGCAGCCAAAGTGACATAGTTTATATGAACAGTAGGCATGTGAGCCTGACCTCCCAAATACCCTATCTCTGAGAGAGCGAGAGAGAGAGAGAGAGAGAGAGAGAGAGAGAAGAGAGAGAGAGAGAGAGAGAGAGAGAGAGAGAGAGAGAGAGCGAGAGAGAGAGAGAGTATGCTGCTTTCCATAATCGAATGCCAATTTTCTTCCTAGGGAACACGTGCTTTTGTCTTTAAATTCTAAAATAATGTATAGCTCAACACTTTCTTCCTGAAATAAAACCCCAGGCAATCCGAACTCCATGTCTGAGAAAACTGCATGACCGCGGTTCTTGTCACCCTCATGTATCATGAAGCTGTATAAAGTCCATACATTATTATTATTATTATTATTATTATTATTATTATTATTATTATTATTATTATTATTCATATCATCATCATCTATTATTATTATTATTATTATTATTATTATTATTATTATTATTATTATTATTATTATATTATTATTATTATCATTGTTATTATCATCATCATCATCATTTATCATCATCATCATCATCATCATCATCATTATTATTATTATTATTATTTTTGTTATTATCATCATCATCATCATCATCATCATTATTATTATTATTATTTTTGTTATTATCATCATCATCATCATCATCATTATTATCATCATCATCATTATTATTATTATTATTGTTATGATGATGATGATGATGATGATGATGATGATGATGATGATGATGATGAATGTCCATCATGGCCTCAGAGGTAGCCTGCACCAACCAGGCTGAGCAAGTGACTTCAGCCAGTTCTTCTCTATCTTAGGTAGTGTACTAAAGAACAAGAGAGAGAGAGAGAGAGAGAGAGAGAGAAGAGAGAGAGAGAGAGAGAGAAGACAGACAGACAGACAGACAGACAGACAGACAGACAGACAGACAGTGCAGGAATAGAAGAGAAAGAGAAGCGGTAAACTTTGCCAAGAACATTTCAGCTTTGTTGAGGAGTAGGGAAATGAAACACCTCCCCAGTCTGGGTCAGAGAGCGAGGAGGAGGAGGGGTGTGTGTGTGTGTGTGGAAGGGGGGGGGGGGATGGGGGCTTCGTCTTTCTCCTTTGATCCGCTAATTGCCTGGCTTGTTTCGGCGTGGCTTCAGTGTTTGAACAAGTTAACCACTCCATGGCACAGCAGACAACTTTTCAACTAAGTGACGGGGGAAGGAGGGAGGAGTGGGGTTAAGAGAGAATTCAGTTACAGTCCTGATGAGCTTCTGGAGTTGTCTTCACTTTTATGGCCCTGTTTCCCCCTTCCTCTGATCTTCCTCCCCTTTTTCCTCTCCTCCTCCTTCTCTTCCCTATGCCCCTGGAACCCTTCTCCCCGTTTGTCTGGCAAGTTGATCCTGACTCCAGCCTGTCTGCCCTGAGTCATAATGTGACGTCAAAGCAAGACAGCACGATGGGCCAAGCATGCGCCCTGACGTCACCGCCTCTTTTTGGGGGGCAAGGGTCAAACCTCGGGGTCAGGCTAGCGAGGCAGATGGGACTTGATGAAGGGAGACTAGTCTGTCTCCTGCTGTACTGCAGAGTGTTGCATAAACTGTCATCAGAATGATTAGTTCCCCCTGACCAATCGTCATGACTTGTGTGTTACAGTGATACAAGAGTCATTGATTACCTGCTCTTGTTTTTGGACTTCCGTTCCTCCATTGGTGGTAGAGGACACAGTGTTCTACCGTGAAACACAGCACAGTAAACACAGCACAGTAAACACAGCACAGTAAACACAGCACAGTAAACACAGCACAGTGTTGTACCGTGAAACACAGCACAGTGTTGTACCGTGAAACACAGCACAGTGTTGTACGGTTAAACACAGCACAGTGTTGTACCGTTAAACACAGCACAGTGTTGTACCGTTAAACACAGCACAGTAAACACAGCACAGTAAACACAGCACAGTAAACACAGCACAGTGTTGTACCGTTAAACACAGCACAGTGTTGTACCGTTAAACACAGCACAGTAAACACAGCACAGTAAACACAGCACAGTAAACACAGCACAGTGTTCTACCGTTAAACACAGCACAGTAAACACAGCACAGTGTTGTACCGTTAAACACAGCACAGTTTTACCGTTAAACACAGCACAGTTAACAACCAGTTATAAACACAGCACAGTGTTCTACCGTTAAACACAGCACAGTGTTGTACCGTTAAACACAGCACAGTGTTGTACCGTTAAACACAGCACAGTGTTCTACCGTTAAACACAGCACAGTGTTGTACCGTTAAACACAGCACAGTGTTGTACCGTTAAACACAGCACAGTAAACACAGCACAGTGTTGTACCGTTAAACACAGCACAGTGTTGTACCGTTAAACACAGCACAGTGTTGTACCGTTAAACACAGCACAGTGTTGTACCGTTAAACACAGCACAGTAAACACAGCACAGTGTTGTACCGTGAAACACAGCACAGTAAACACAGCACAGTGTTGTACCGTTAAACACAGCACAGTGTTGTACCGTTAAACACAGCACAGTGTTCTACCGTTAAACACAGCACAGTAAACACAGCACAGTGTTGTACCGTTAAACACAGCACAGTGTTGTACCGTTAAACACAGCACAGTGTTGTACCGTTAAACACAGCACAGTGTTGTACCGTTAAACACAGCACAGTGTTGTACCGTTAAACACAGCACAGTAAACACAGCACAGTGTTGTACCGTTAAACACAGCACAGTGTTGTACCGTTAAACACAGCACAGTGTTCTACCATGAAACACAGCACAGTGTTGTACCGTTAAACACAGCACAGTAAACAGCACAGTGTTGTACCGTTAAACACAGCACAGTGTTCTACCGTGAAACACAGCACAGTGTTCTGCCGTTAAACACAGCACAGTGTTCTACCGTTAAACACAGCACAGTGTTCTGCCGTTAAACACAGCACAGTGTTCTGCCGTTAAACACAGCACAGTGTTCTGCCGTGAAACACAGCTAATAACTCAAGTCACAGTGATGGAAAATGTCCCCATGTCACTACTTAAAAGTGGCCTTGTTAAACAGAGAAATAAATCAGCCTCAGAACAGAAAACCTGTTAGACTGGAAAAGCCGCACCACGCTTCAGTTTTCATCCGTGGTAGTTTGTGCTGTGGGAGAAATCAAGATGGAATGGAAAGAATCGGTTACTGAATAGAAAGCATTGGTGACGGAATGGAAACATTGGTGATGTAATGGAAACATTGGTGACCAGATGGAAAGCATTGGTGACTGAATGTCAAGCATTGGTGACTGAATGGAAAGCCTTGGTGACTGAACGGAAAGCATTGGTGACTGAATGGAAAGCATTGGTGACTGAATGGAAAGCATTGGTGACTGAATGGACAGCATTGGTGACTGAACGGAAAGCATTGGTGACTGAATGGAAAGCATTGGTGACTGAATGGAAAGCATTGGTGACTGTCACTGGGGAACAGGGTGACCAGGTCCAGGCCAGCCACCCAGTGTACAAATCTAAAGAAAGGCTAGAGAGTGGTCTGAGGTAACGCCATGACTAGAAAGCGAAATGTCCGGGTCTGAAGTGTGCCGTGGTTCGAATCCCGTTTGGACCCGAAACTTTTTCCCCATCCATTAGACCATGTGTGGTGGTCTTGGCGCTAGTCTTTCGGATGAGACGATAAACCGAGGTCCCGTGTGTTACACGTAATTATTTAACGCACGTGAAAGAAGTCACAGCAACAAGAGAGTTGTTCCTGGCAACATTCTGTAGAAAAAACCCACTCTGAAACGGAAACAGATACAGTTGCAGACAGAAAAAAAGAGGAAAAATGGGTGGCGCTGCTCTTGTGGCGACGCATCCTCCCCGGGGAGAGCAGCCCGAATTTCACGCAGAAAAATCTACCCTGACTTACAGTGGTATAAAGGAAATCAATGAAATGAAATGGAAGAGAGGAGGGAGGGAGGGAGGGAGGGAGGACTGTGGTGTTGCTCATTGGATTAGGCCTTCACCTGCGCCAGCCTGGCCTAGACCTGACTGGCAATTATGCCAAGCCTGTCGTCGCTATCAACACGCATGAAAACACGACCCCAAAGAATGAAATAAAAAGCTATTACATTAACAAGTCAAGACTACACTCCCTAACTTTCCTGGGGAAATCCGTTGTTTCCCGATTTCCACGCTCACAAAGACAATATTATTAATTGTCAGATGTGCAATCGTTTGTCTTGCGATGTGCTGTCTTTGCATTGGCAGCCCCCTGGCAAAGGAAAGGAGGGTTGGTGGTGGTGGTGGTGGCGGTGGTGGTGGTGGTGGTGGTGGTGGCGGTGGTGGCGGTGGTGGTGGTGGCGGTGGTGGCGGTGGGGGTTGGTGGTGGTGGCGGTGGTGGTGGTGGTGGTGGTGGTGGTGGCGGTGGTGGTGGTGGTGGCTTGTTTTCCCTGAAAGAAGTCTCCAGACCCAGGAAGATGTTCTCTCCATGGAGCCTGCTCCTTAAATCTTTACGACAACTACAACTACTTTACAACTACAACCACTTTACAACTACAACCACTTTACAACTACAACCACTTTACAACTATGACCACTTTAGACAACTAACCCACTTTACAACTACAACCACTTTACAACTACAACCACTTTACAACTACAACCACTTTACAACTACAACCACTTTAGACAACTACAACCCCTTTACAACTACAACCACTTTACAACTACAACCACTTTAGACAACTACAACCACTTTACAACTACAACCACTTTACAACTACAACCACTTTAGACAACTACAACCCTTTACAACTACAACCACTTTACAACTACAACCACTTTTACAACTACAACCACTTTAGACAAACTACAACCCCTTTACAACTACAACCACTTTACAACTACAACCACTTTAGACAACTACAACCACTTTACAACTACAACCACTTTACAACTACAACCACTTTACAACTACAACCACTTTAGACAACTACAACCACTTTACAACTACAACCACTTTACAACTACAACCACTTTAGACAACTACAACCCCTTACAACTACAACCACTTTAAACTACAACCACTTACAACTACAACCACTTTACAACTACAAACCACTTTTACAACTACGACCACTTAGACAAATACAACCACTTTAGACAACTAAACCACTTTACAACTACAACCACTTTACAAATACAACCACTTTAACAACTACAACCACTTTAGACAACTACAACCACTTTACAACTACAACCACTTTACAACTACAACCACTTTAGACAACTACAACCACTTTACAACTACAAACCACTTTACAACTACAACCACTTTACAACTACAACCACTTTAGACAACTACAACCACTTTAGGACGGACAGCACAAAGGACGGACAAGAGAGCTGTCCCTCAGTCTGGCTCCACCATGAAGCAAGATTAGAGAGGCTGGAGGGCAAGAAGCTCACACACAGGGGGAGGAGGAGGAGGAGGAGGAGGAGGAGGAGGAGGCAGTGCCACTGGTGGACAAGTTTGGAAGCAGTTCAGCAACAGTGGAGTGGGTCTTCGTTAGCATCCCCAGTGTATACAGACTGAAAAAAATTTTCCTGGCAATATTTCTCTTGATGTTACTTCTATAGGCAATTCTGAGTACAAGCACACTAACCACAATGTTCTCAACCCAGTAGCACCTGAGCTATGGCTGTTTGAAGATACACACCTATGCTGCCCAGGACTGTATTCAGAGCTGCTTTAAACAAATGGCAACATACTACTTTGGATCACAAATGTACAAAGTAAATGTAAACATACAGACATAGTTTTATATCAGCAATCTAGCCCTATGTAATGCAAACAGAAATTGTATTGCAAAAGCTAACAGAATAAAGGCAGTATTTTTTGTTGTTTTTTTTCTTAACCTACCCCCAAAACTGGCATTTTTTACCTGTTGCGGCATCTTTGGTACACCCACCATGAGCACAAATCACTCCAACTTGTTGAATTAAGTCAGTATAACTCCAAACACTTTAAAAAAATTTTTTCCCCTTTTTTTAAAAAAATTTCAAATTTAAATTTTTTAAAACCCCCCCAAAAAGAAAAATAGTTTTTGGAAAAATGTTTTAATGTGTAATTTTTTTTGGGGGGTTTTGTTTTTTTTTTTGGGGGTTTTTTTTTTTTTTTTTTTTTAAAAAAGGGGAAAAAATTTTGGGGGGAAAAAGGGGTGGGGGGTTTTTGGGTTTTTTTTAATTTTTCCCCCTAAAAAACCCCCCCTTTTTTTAAAAAAGGGGGTTTTGAATTTTTAATTTTTTTAATTGGGGGGGGGGGGGGTTTTTTTTTTTTTTTTTTTTTTTTTTTTTTTTTTAAAAAGGGGTTCCCCCCCTTTTTCCCCCCCCCTTTTTTGGGGTTTTTTTCCCCCCCCCCCCCCTTTTTTTTTTTTTTTAAAAAAAAATTTTTTTTTAAAAAAATTTTAAAAAAAAATTTTTTTTTTTTACCCCCCCCCCAAACCCCCCCCCCCCCCCTTTTTCCCCCCCCCCCAAAAAAAATTTTCCCCCCCAAATTTTAACCCCCTTTTTTTTTTTTTAATTTTTTTTTCCCCAAAAAAATTTTTTTTTTTTTTAAAAAAACCCCCCCCAAAAAAAAATTTTTTTTTTAAAAAAAATTTTTTTTTTTAAAAAAAAAAAAATTTTTTTTTTTTAAAATTTTTTTTTTTAAAAAAAACCCCAAAAAAAAAAATTTTTTAAAAAAATTAAAAAAAAAAACCCCCCCCTTTTTTTCCCCCCCTTTTTAAAAAAAAAATTTTTTTTTTTTCCCCCCCCCCTTTTTTTTTAAAAAATTTTTTTTTTAAAAAAAAAAAAAGGGGGGGGTTAAAAAAGAAAAATGAATTTTTTTAAAAAGGGGTTAAAAAATTTTTTTTTTGGGGGTTTTTTTCCCAAGGGGAATTATTTTCCAAAAAAAAAATTTTTAAATTTTAAAATTTTTTTTTTTTCCCCCCCGGGGGGGGGTTTTTAAAAAAATTTTTTTTAAAAAAAATTTTTTTTTTAAAAAAAAAGGTTTTTAAAAAAAATTTTTTAAAATTTTTAAAAATTTTTTTAAAAAATTTTTAAAAAAAAACCCCAAAAAAAACCCGGGGAAAAAATTTTCCCCCAAAAACCTTTTTTAAAAAAAAAAAAAATTTTCCTTTTTTTTTTTTTTTTTTTTTCCCCCCCCCCAAAAAAAAAAAAAAAAAACCCCCTTTTTTTTTGGGGGAAATTTTAAAAAAAATTTTAAAAAATTTTTTTTTGGGGTTTAAATTTTTTTAATTTTTCGGGAAACCACTTTTCCCCCGTCCTTTGTCGTTGCTTGCTTCCTTACCGCAATATGCATGGGGGGGAAAGGGGAAAAAAAATTTTTGGGGGTTTTTTTTTTTTTTGGTTTTTTCCCAAAAAAAAAAAAGTGCCTTTTTTTTTTTTAAAACCCCAAAAATTTTTTTTTTTCCCAAAAAAAAACCCAAAAATTTTTTTAAATTTTTGGGGGAAAATTTTTTTAAAAAAATTTGGAAAAAAAAAAAAATTTTTTTTTTTTTTTTTTTTTTTCCCCCCTTTTAAAAAGGGGTTTTTTTAAAATTTTTAAAATTTTTTTTTTTTTTGGGTTTTAAAATTTTTTTTTTTTTTAAAAAGGGGTTTTTTTTTTTTTGCCCCGCCTTTTTTTTAAAAATTTTTTTAAAAAAGTAATTTTTTTTTTTAAAAAAGGGGAAAATTTTAAAATTTTTTGTTTAATTTTAAAAAAATTTTTTTTTGTGGGAGGAAAAAGGGGAGTAGTGGGGGTGTAGTGGGAAAATTTTTTTTGGGTTTTTTTTTAAAAAAAAAAGGAAAAAGTTTGGGGGTTTTTTTTTTTAAGGGGGGGTTTTTTTTTTTGGGGGTTTTTTTTTTTTTGGGGGTTTTTTTTTTTTTTGGGGTTGGGGGGTTTTTTTTTTTTTTGGGGTTAACCCCGGGGGGGGGGGGGGGGGATTTTTGGGGGGGGGGGTTTTTTGGGGGTGGGGGGGGGTTTTTTTGGGGGGGGGGCCCCCCCCAAAAAAAGGGGGGGGGGGGTTTTTTTTTTTTTTTTGGAAAAAAAAAGGGGGGGGGGGGCCCCCCCCCCTTTTTTAAAAAAAACCCCTTTGGGGGTTTTGGGGGGGGGGGGCCCGAACCCCTTTCCCCCCCCCCCCCCCCAAAACCCCCAAGGGGGGGCCCCCCCCCCCCCCCCAAAAAAATCCCCCCCCGGGGGGGGGGGGGTTTTTTTTTGGGGAGGCCCCAAGGGAAAAAAGACTTGGGGGGGTTTTTCCGGGGGTTTGGGGGAAAATTTCCCCCCTTTTTCCCCCCCTGGGAAAAAAGGG
>CM054144.1:212265-292801 GCA_028751875.1 Rapana venosa
TTCAGTATTTAAAATCGATAAAAGGGTGTGCTCTTGTTATTGCTCTGAGTTTGTTCGTGTGCAAACATGTGCATAGTGTGTTTGTGTGCAAACATGTGCATAGTGTGTTTATGTGCAAGCATGTGCATAGTGTGTTTGCGTGCAAGCATGTGCATAGTGTGTTTGTGTGCAAGTATGTGCATAGTGTGTTTGTGTGCAAGTATGTGCATAGTGTGTTTGTGTGCAAGCATGTGCATAGTGTGTTTGTGTGCAAGCATGTGCATAGTGTGTTTGTGTGCAAGTATGTGCATAGTGTGTTTGTGTGCAAGCATGTGCATAGTGTGTTTGTGTGCAAGTATGTGCATAGTGTGTTTGTGTGCAAGTATGTGCATAGTGTGTTTGTGTGCAAGTATGTGCATAGTGTGTTTGTGTGCAAGTATGTGCATAGTGTGTTTGTGTGCAAGTATGTGCATAGTGTGTTTGTGTGCAAGTATGTGCATAGTGTGTTTGTGTGCAAGTATGTGCATAGTGTGTTTGTGTGCAAGCATGTGCATAGTGTGTTTGTGTGCAAGTATGTGCATAGTGTGTTTGTGTGCAAGCATGTGCATAGTGTGTTTGTGTGCAAGTATGTGCATAGTCGAAGCACTTTTTGCTGATGACTGTGCTCTCATGGCACACAAAGAGTCTGACCTACAGCTCATCACAGATAAGTTTGCAGAAGCCTCTCGCCTTTTTGGGCTCACTATCGGCCTCGGCAAGACAGAGGTACTATTTCAGCCAGCGCCTGCTTCAGCCGCCCCTCCCCCCTCTATCTCCATTGAGGGCACCCAGCTAAAGATAGTGGATGATTTCAGGTACCTCGGCAGTACCATCAGCAGTGATAACACCCTGGATAAAGAGATCAACGCTAGGATCTGCAAGGCCAGTCAAGCTCTTGGTCGCCTCCGAGCTCGTGTCTTGAACCAGCACAACATCCAGCTTTCCACAAAGCTCAAGGTGTACAGAGCCGTCGTCCTCACCAGCCTACTCTATGGATGCGAGACATGGACGGTGTACAAAAGACACTGGAAGCAGCTGGAGAAGTTTCACATGAGAAGCCTGCGGTCAATTATGAACATCCACTGGCAAGACCGGATCACAAACCTCGAAGTCCTGGACAGAGCTGGGATGACCAGCATCGAGGCCATGATCCTGAAAGCCCAGCTTCGATGGGTTGGTCACGTGATCCGGATGGACGACCAAAGGCTGCCTAAGCAGCTCATGTATGGCGAACTGACCTTGGGAAAGCGGAACCAGGGCAGACACACGCAAAAGATTCAAGGACTGCGTGAATGTCCAACATCAAACACGCTGACATCCCTCCCAAACAGCTGGAGCTGAATGCTATGGACAGACCAGGCTGGCGCGCCCTAACCATCCGGGCGCATGACAACTTCGAGGAGAAGAGGCGAGCTGATGTGACTGCAGCACGAGCTAGGAGAAAGGCGTCAACCACCAACCCTGAACCCCCCGGACAGTTTCCTTGCCCCCACTGCACCCGCGTCTGCCTATCACGGATTGGCTTAACCAGCCATCTCCGTGCCCACATAAGACAAAGACTCAACACATGAGGACAGTCATCATCGGATCGATGGACGACCAAGAGAGAGAAGAGAGACGTGCATAGTGTGTTTGTGTGCAAGTATGTGCATAGTGTGATTTTGTGCAAGTATGTGCATTGTGTGTTTGTGTGCAAGCATGTGCATAGTGTGATTGTGTGCAAGTATGTGCATAGTGTGTTTGTGTGCAAGTATGTGCATAGTGTGTTTGTGTGCAAGCATGTGCATAGTGTGTTTGTGTGCAAGTATGTGCATAGTGTGTTTCTGTGCACAGTAACAAGGGTTCATGCGATAAAAAGAGAATTGAATCCAAAACGAACTTGTGATCTTCTTCATGTACAAATCTGACTGATATTATTCTTATGCTCCATCCGTTTTCAAACCATGTCTCAGCATTACTTTCCATAGAAAATGTTAGGGTTTTTATTTGTTTTTTTCTGTTGTTCGTGGATGATGTTTCCAAATCTTCAAAGGAAGACGCAGTGTTTTTTTGGTTTTGTTTTGTTTTGTTGTGTTTTGTGTGTTTTAACAAAATGATTTTTTACAATGTAAGCATGTGACCAGAAGTCTCAGATTGAGTCTCTAAGTGAATGTTGTCAAAGCCAGCCTATCCATTAGTCAGTGAGTTGTTCAACAGCTCTCTCTCTCTTTCTCTCTCTCTCTCTCTTCTCTCTCTCTCTCTCTCTCTCTCTCTCTCTCTCTCTCTCTCTCTCTCTCTCTCTCTCTCTCTCTCTCTCGCTCTCTGTATATATATATATATATATATATATTTTAGCATTGGGTAGACTTGCTTTATAGTCACTCCTGATGTTATATGTATCAGTTGATCTTAGTGTTATACGTGTTGATGATCACTTGGTTTTCTAATTTAATCAAAATGAGCAATGTAGTATGAAGACTTACATCAGGTTTAACAAGATAATGTAAACAGCAACGTTAATGGCGCTAGTCTTATCCACGAGGTGTTACACTGCCTGGCATACCATGCTGCATCGTTGTGGTAATACCACACACTCGCGTTATTTGCTGTACCAAGGAGTTAGCAGGAGGTCGTTTCCCCTTCATGAAGATCAAGTACATCTCATGGCTGGCTATTGGTCATGCGTTTGTTTTCCCTATGTCCGTGTATGCCAGCATGTTTCTTTGGGACCTGTCCTCTGTGTGTGTGTGTGTGTGTGTGTGTGTGTGTGTGTGTGTGTGTGTGTGTGTGTGTGTGTGTGTGTGTGTGTGTGTGTGTGTGTGTGTGAGTGTGACTATTTTCTTTCTTCGCTGTTTTCTTCATTACAATCTTTCGGTTTAATGTTTTCTTTGTTCGTGATTTTTTTATTTTTTTATTTGCTTTAAAAATGCTCGGCTGATGTCGGAGAAATCCAGAAATATCGAAAACCACGTTTGTTTGTTTGTTGTGGGTTTGTTTGTTTGTTTGTTTGTTGTGGGTTTGTTTGTTTGTTGTGGGTTTGTTTGTTGTGGGTTTGTTTGTTTGTTGTGGGTTTGTTTGTTGTGGGTTTGTTTGTTTGTTGTGGGTTTGTTTGTTTGTTGTGGGTTAGTTTGTTTGTTGTGGGCTGGTTTGTTTGTTGTGGGTTGTTTTGTTTGTTGTGGGTTGTTTTGTTTGTTGTGAGTTGTTTTGTTTGTTGTGGGTTCTTTTGTTTGTTGTGGGTTTGTTGTTGTAGGTTTGTTTGTTGTTGTAGGTTTGCTTGTTTGTTGTGGGTTTGTTTGTTTGTTGTGGGCTGGTTTGTTTGTTGTTGTAGGTTTGCTTGTTTGTTGTGGGTTTGTTTGTTTGTTGTGGGCTGGTTTGTTTGTTGTTGTAGGTTTGTTTGTTTGTTGTGGGCTGGTTTGTTGTTGTTTTTACCTTCCCTGGGGTTAGCTTGGATAACGCCAAACGCCGTATCGATTATTCCGCTGCCTGTTTGAGATTCACATTTACTCCGCCATGTCCCTACCCTCCCCCCTCCCCATACCACTAAAACTTAACCCGCCAAAAGGGAAGCAACAGATCAGGCATTCATTCTCTTTGGGTTTCTGCCTGCTGGGCTGGCTTTGTGGACAGGAGATCGCTGGTCTACAGGTAACGCGCCAGTCTAGAAAGCGAAAAGTCCGGGTCGGAAGTATGCGGTGGTTCGAATCCCGTTTGGACCCGAAACTTTTCCCCCATCCATCATACCATGAGTGGTGGTCTCGATGCTAGTCTTTCGGATAAGACGATAAACCGGAGGTCCCGTGTGTTCCACAAAATTGTTTAGCGCACGAAAAACAACCCACGGAAACAAGAGAGTTGTCCCTGGCAAAATTCTGAGGAAAATGCCACTCTGATAGGGAAACAAATACAGTTACAGACAGAAGAAAGAAAAACAATGGGTGGTGCTGCTCTTGTGGCGACGTACATTTCTTTAGAAACAGACAAACAAACAACTATATTTCTTTAGAAACATACAAGCAAACAACTCCATTTCTTTAGAAACAGACAAACAAACAACTCCATTTCTTTAGAAACAGACAAACAAACAACTCCATTTCTTTAGAAACACAGAAACAAACAACTCCATTTCTTTAGAAACAAGAAAACACAACAAAATATTTCTTTAGAAACACAGAAAAACAAACAACCCATTTTTTAGAAACACAGACAAACAACAACTCCATTCTTTAGAAAACAAAAACAACCTCATTTCTTTTGAAAAAACAAAAAAACTCATTTTTTAAAAAACACAGACAAAAAAACAATATTTCTTTATAAACAGGAAAAACAAACAACATCATTTCTTTAGAAACCAAACAAAAAACAACCATTTCTTTAGAAACACAGACAAACAAAAACTCCATTTCTTTAAAAAACACAAACAACACAACTCCATTTTTTAGAAAACAGACAAACAAAACAACTCCATTTCTTTAAAACAGGAAAACAAAAAAACTAATTTCTTTAGAAACACAAACAAAACCATTTCTTTAGAAACACAGAAAAAAACAATCCATTTCTTTAGAAAAAAACAAACAAACAACTCCATTTTCTTAGAAACAAAAAAACAAACAACTCCATTTCTTTAGAAACAGGACAAAACAACTCATTTTTTAGAAAAACAGCAAACAAAAAAACTATTTCTTAGAAACACAACAAACAAACAACTCCATTTCTTTAGAAACACAGACAAACAAACAACTCCATTTCTTAAAAAACACAAAAAAAAACAATTTCATTTTTTAGAAACACAGACAAACAACTCCATTTCTTTAGAAACACAGACAAAAAAACAAACTCATTCTTTAGAAACACAAACAACAAAAAACCCCATTTCTTTAGAAACACAGACAAACAAACAACCATTTCTTTAGAAACACAGAAAACAAAAATTTCATTTTTAGAAACACAGACAAACAACTCCATTTCTTTAGAAAAAGACAAACAACAACTCATTTCTTTAGAAACAAAAACAAAAAACCCCTTTCTTTGTTTAAAACACAGACAAACAAACAACCATTTCTTTAGAAAACAACAAACAAACATTTTCTTTAGAAACCCCAACAAACAAATACAACTCCATTTCTTTAGAAAAAAACAATACATTTCTTTAGAACACAAACAATTCATTTGTTTAGAAACACAGACAAACAAACAACTCCATTTCTTTAGAAACACAAACAAACAATTACATTTCTTAAGAAACAGACAAACAAACAAACAACTCCATTTCTTTAGAAACACAAACAACTCCATTTCTTTATAAACAAGGAAAACAAACAACTCGATTTCTTTAGAAACACAAACAACCTCATTTCTTTAGAAACACAGACAAACAAACAACTCCATTTCTTTTAGAAACACAAACAACTTCATTTTTTTAAGAATAACAGACAAAAAAAACAAAAAACCCCATTTCTTTAGAAACACAAACAACTCCTTTCTTTAAAGAAAACAGACAAACAAACAACTCCATTTCTTTAGAAACAACAAAACAACTCCATTTCTTTAAAAAACCAGACAAACAAACAATCATTTCTTTAGAAAACCACAAACAACTCATTTTTTAAAAACAGAAAAACAAACAACTCATTTCTTTAAAACACAGACAAAAACTACATTTCTTAAAACAGACAAAAAACAATCCATTTCTTTAGAAAAAACAGACAAACACTCCATTTCTTTGAAAAAGCAAACAAACAACTCCATTTTTAGAACACAAAAAACCAAAAAAACAACTACATTTCCCTTAAGAACAAGACAAAAAACAACTCCATTTCTTTAAAAAACACAGACAAAAACTACATTTCTTAAGAAAAAAAAAAACAAAAAAAAAAACAGACAAACAAACAACTACATTTCTTAGAACCAAAACAAACAAACAATCCATTTCTTTAAAACACAACAAACAACTCATTTCTTTAGAAAAAACAGAAACAAACAACTCCATTCTTTAAAAACACAACAAACAAATCCATTCTTTAAAAAACCAAACAAACAAACAATCCATTTCTTTAGAAAAAAGACAAACAACTCCATTTTTTAGAAACACAGACAAACAAACAATCCATTTCTTTAGAAACACAAAAACAAACAACTCCATTTCTTTAAAAAACACAGACAACAACTCCATTTCTTTAGAAAACACAGACAAACAAACAACTCCATTTCTTTAGAAACACAGAAAAAACAAACAACTCCATTTCTTTAGAAACACAGACAAACAACCCCCATTTTTTAGAAACACAGACAAACAAACAATCCATTTCTTTAGAAACACAGAACAAACAAATCCTTTTCTTAGAAACACAGAAAAAACAAAAAACTCCATTTCTTAAGAAACACAAACAAACAAACAACTCCATTTCTTTAGAAACACAAACAAACAACTCCATTTCTTTAGAAACACAGACAAACAAACAACTCCATTTCTTTAGAAACACAGACAAACAAACAACTCCATTTCTTTAGAAACACAAACAAACAACTCCATTTCTTTAGAAACACAGACAAACAAACAACTCCATTTCTTTAGAAACACAGACAAACAACTCCATTTCTTTAGAAACACAGACAAAAAAACAACCCATTTCTTTAGAAACACAAACAAAAACTCCATTTCTTTAGAAACAAAAAACAAACAACTCCATTTCTTTAGAAACACAGACAAAACAACTACCTTTTTCTTTAGAAACACAACAAAAACAACTCCATTTTTTTTAGAAACACAGACAAACAAAAAAACTCCTTTTTTAGAAACCAGCAAAAAAAATCCATTTCTTTGGGAAACACAGACAAACAAACAACTCATTTCTTTAGAAACACGAACAAACACAACCCATTTTTTTTAGAAACACAGACAAAAACAACTCCATTTCTTAAAAACACAAACAAACAACCCATTTCTTTAGAAACAGACAAAAACAACCATTTTTTAGAACACAGACAAACAACACGCCATTTCTTTAGAAACACAGACAAACAAACAATCCATTTCTTTAGAAACACAACAAACAACCCATTTCTTGAAACAAGACAAACAAACACATTTCTTTAGAAACACAGACAAACAACTCCATTTCTTTAGAAACACAGACAAACAAACAACTCCATTTCTTTAGAAACACAGACAAACAACTACATTTCTTAAGAAACAGACAAACAAACAAATCCATTTCTTTAGAAACACAGACAAACAACTCCATTTCTTTAGAAAAACAGACAAACAACTCCATTTCTTTAGAAACACAGAAAAACAAAAAATCATTTCTTAAACCAAAACAAACAACTCCATTTCTTTAGAAAACACAGACAAACAACCCCATTTCTTTAGAAACACAGAAAACAAACAACTCCTTTTTCTTTAGAAACACAGACAAACTAACAACCCTTTTTCCTTTAGAAACAAACAAACAAACAACCCATTTCTTTAGAACAAGACAAACAACAACTCCATTTCTTTAGAAACACAGACAAAAAAAACATCCATTTTTTAGAAACACAGACAAACAAACAACTCATTTTTTAAAAAAAGAAAAAAACAACCATTCTAAAAACAGCAAAACAACTCCTTCTTTTCTTTACAAAAAGACAAACAACTCCATTTCTTTAGAAACACAAACAAACAAACAAATCCATTTCTTTAGAAACACAGACAAACAAACAACTCCATTTCTTTAGAAACACAGACAAACAAACAACTCCATTTCTTTAGAAACACAGACAAACAACTCCATTTCTTTAGAAACACAGACAAACAACTCCATTTCTTTAGAAACACAGACAAACAAACAACTCCATTTCTTTAGAAACACAGACAAACAAACAACTCCATTTCTTTAGAAACACAGACAAACAACTGCATTTCTTTAGAAACACAGACAAACACACAACTCCATTTTTTGATACACAGACAAACAAAAAACTTCCATTTCTTTAGAAACACAGACAAACAAACAACCCCATTTTTTAGAAACACAGACAAACAAAAACCCCCATTTTTTTAGAAACAAACAAAACACAACTCCATTTCTTTAGAAACCAGACAAACCCCAAAACTCCATTTCTTTAGAAACACAGACAAACAAACAACTCCATTTCTTTAGAAACACACAAACAAACAACTCCCATTTCTTTGGGAAACACAGACAAACAAACAACTCCATTTCTTTAGAAACACAAACAAACAACTCATTTCTTTAAAACACAGAAAAAACAACCCATTTCTTTAGAAACAGGAAAAAACAAAACAACTCCATTTCTTTAGAAACACAAAAAAAACAACTCCATTTCTTTAGAAAACACAGACAAACAACTCCATTTTTTTTAGAAACACAGACAAACAACTCCATTTCTTTAGAAACACAGACAAACAACTCCATTTCTTTAGAAACAGACAAACAGACAAACAACTACATTTCTTTAGAAACACAGACAAACAACTCCATTTCTTTAGAAACACAGACAAACAAACAACTCCATTTCTTTAGAAACACAGACAAACAACTCCATTTCTTTAGAAAACAAAAACCCAACAACAACCCATTTCTTTAGAAACACAGACAACAAACAACTCCATTTTTTTTAGAAACACAGACAAACAAACAAACTCCATTTTTTTAGAAACACAGACAAAAAAACAACTACATTTCTTTAGTAACACAGACAAAACAGCTCCATTTCTTAAGAACAGAAAACAACAAACAACTCCTTTTTCTTAAAACACAGACAAACAAACACTCCTTTTTTAGAACCAGACAACAACAACTCCATTCCTTAGAAACACAGACAACACTCCATTTCTTAGAAACCAGACAACAAACACTCTTTCTTTAGTACACGACAAACACTCCTTTCTTTAGAAACAGACAACAGACAAACAACTACATTTGTTTAGAAATAGACAAACAATCCATTTTTTTAGAAACAGAAAAAACATACAACTACAATTCTCTAGAACAGACAACAACTACATTTCTTTAGTAACACAGACAAACAACTCCATTTCTTTAGAAACACAGACAAAACAAACAACTCATTCTTAGAAACACAGAAAAACAAAAAAACTCCATTTCTTTAGAAATACAGACAAACAAGCAACTCCATTTCTTTAGAAACACAGACAAACAAACAACTCCATTTCTTTAAAAAACACAGACAACAAACAACAACTTTCTTTAAAAACACAGACAAACATAAAACCCTCATTCTTTAGAAAGAGACAAACAACTAATATCTTTAGAAACACCAAAAACTTCTTTGTTTAGAAACACAGAAAAAACAAACAACTCCATTTCTTTATAAACAAGGAAAAAAAACAACCAATTTCTTTAGAAACACAAAAACCTCATTTCTTTAGAAACACAGACAAACAAACAACTGCATTTCTTTAGAAACACAAACAAACAAACAACTCCATTTCTTTAGAAACACAGACAAACAAACAACAACATTTCTTTAGAAACAGACAAACAAATAACTCCATTTCTTTAGAAATACAGACAAACAAGCAACTCCATTTCTTTAGAAACACAAACAAACAAACAACTCCATTTCTTTAGAAACACAGACAACAAACAACAACATTTCTTTAGAAACACAGACAAACATACAACTCCATTTCTTTAGAAAGAGACAAACAACTACATATCTTTAGAAACACAAACAACTTCATTTGTTTAGAAACACAGACAAACAAACAACTCCATTTCTTTATAAACAAGGAAAACAAACAACTCAATTTCTTTAGAAACACAAACAACCTCATTTCTTTAGAAACACAGACAAACAAACAACTCCATTTCTTTAGAAACACAGACAAACAAACAACTCCATTTCTTTAGAAACACAGACAAACAAACAACTACATTTCTTTAGTAACACAAACAAACAACTCCAGTTCTATAGAAACACAGACAAACAAACAACTCCATTTCTTTAGAAACACAGACAAACAAACAACTACATTTCTTTAGTAACACAGACAAACAGCTCCATTTCTTAAGAAACAGACAAACAAACAAACAACTACATTTCTTTAGAAACAGACAAACAACTCCATTTCTTTAGAAACACAGACAAACAAACAACTCCATTTCTTTAGAAACAGACAAACAACTCCATTTCTTTAGAAACACAGACAAACAAACAACTCCATTTCTTTAGAAACACAGACAAACAAACAACTTCATTTCTTTAGTAACACAGACAAACAACTCCATTTCTTAAGAAACAGACAAACAAACAAACAACTCCATTTCTTTAGAAACAGACAAACAAACAACTACATTTCTTTAGTAACACAGACAAACAACTCCATTTCTTAAGAAACAGACAAACAGACAAACAACTACATTTGTTTAGAAATAGACAAACATACAACTCCATTTCTTTAGAAACAGACAAACATACAACTACAATTCTCTAAAAACAGACAAACAAACAACTACATTTCTTTAGAAAGACAGACAAACAACTCAATTTCTTTAGTAACACAGACAAGCAACTCCATTTGTTTAGTAACACAGACAAACAACTCCATTTCTTCAGTAACACAGACAAACAACTCCATTTCTTTAGAAACACAGACAAACAAACAACTGCATTTCTTTAGAAACACAACAAACACAAACAACTCATTTCTTTAGAAACACAGACAAAAAACAACTACATTTCTTTAAAAAACAGACAAACAAATAACTCCATTTCTTTAGAAATACAGACAAACAAGAAACTCCATTTCTTTAGAAACACAAACAAACAAAAAAACTCCATTTCTTTAGAAACACAGACAACAACAACAAACATTTCTTTTAGAAACCAGACAAACATACAACCCCATTTCTTTAGAAAGAGACAAACAACAAATATCTTTAGAAACCCAAAACAATTCATTTGTTTAGAAAACAGACAAACAAACAACTCCATTCTTTATAAAACAAGGAAAACAAAATCCATTTCTTTAGAAAACACAGACAAACAAACAACTCCATTTCTTTAGAAACACAGACAAACAAACAACTCCATTTCTTTAGAAACACAGACAAACAAACAACTACATTTCTTTAGTAACACAGACAAACAGCTCCATTTCTTAAGAAACAGACAAACAAACAAACAACTACATTTCTTTAGAAACAGACAAACAACTCCATTTCTTTAGAAACAGACAAACAACTCCATTTCTTTAGTAACACAGACAAACAGCTCCATTTCTTAAGAAACAGACAAACAAACAAACAACTCCATTTCTTTAGAAACAGACAAACAAACAAACAACTACATTTCTTTAGAAACAGACAAACAACTCCATTTCTTTAGAAACAGACAAACAACTCCATTTCTGTAGAAACACAGACAAACAAACAACTCCATTTCTGTAGAAACACAGACAAACAAACAACTCCATTTCTTTAGAAACACAGACAAACAAATCCATTTCTTTAGAAACACAGACAAACAAATCCATTTCTTTAGAAACACAGACAAACAAACAACTCCATTTCTTTAGAAACACAGACAAACAAACAACTCCATTTCTTTAGAAACACAGACAAACAGCTCCATTTCTTAAGAAACACAAACAAACAAACAACTCCATTTCTTTAGAAACACAGACAAACAAACAACTCCATTTCTTTAGAAACACAAACAAACAAACAACTCCATTTCTTTAGAAACACAAACAAACAAACTCAAATTTCTTAGAAACACAGACAAACAACTCCATTTCTTTAGAAACACAAACAAACAAACAACTCCATTTCTTTAGAAACAGACAAACAAACAACAACATTTCTTTAGAAACAGACAAACAAACAACAACATTTCTTTAGAAATAGACAAACAAACAACTACATTTCTTTAGAAACAGACAAACAAACAACTACATTTCTTTAGAAACAGACAAACAAACAACTACATTTCTTTAGAAATAGACAAACAAACACCTACATTTCTTTAGAAACACAGAACTGTGGACCCTGAGGTGTAGCAGACTTATTTCCCCAAGGGAGCTGCTGTGGACCCTGAGGTGTAGCAGACTTATTTCCCCAAGGGAGCTGCTGTGGACCCTGCATAATTATAGCAGCACCAGCAGCCGAGAGCCTGGCAATGCCTTCAAGCTTCTCTGTGTGAATAGCCTTCATGATGTGTCACATAATTATCACTACACACAGGTTTGTAGGAATCTAATTATGTTAAAATGTGGCCATAATAGAATATGTCTGAATGTGTCACCAACCACATAACCAATGTGTATGATTACACAACATGGTTGTGTATACTTTGGTGTTTAGTTTGGTGGTGTGGCCACGTGGCAATGACTGCACTGCACTGGCACACACCCACACACACACACACACACACACACACACACACACACACAACACACACACACACACACCGGAGGCCAGGTCCAGGGAAGCCAGGTCCTTCCTGTCCTGCTGCCTCTAACTGGGATCTCTTGAAGTCAGCTTGTGACCATGTCCTTTCTGCTCTTGAAAAAAAAGTTTTCATGTATAAATAGCCATAACAATATGTACATAGAATTATAAAATGTGTGTGTATGATGTGTGTTGTCGTTGTTTTCCTCAATTTAACGTCTGGTCGTCAGTCTAAGTGATATTAGACAAGGGAAGTAGAAAGTGTAAAGGAGTTTAAAGAAGGGAGAGGAAGGAGTGGAAGGAGAAAAGATTAAGAAATAGCATCAGTGTTGGTATTTTTGTGAGAAAAAGAAAAGAAAAACATAAAGTAAAAAAACAAAACAAAAACAACACACCTACAAAATGTAATAATGATAACACTCTTAAACAGTAGCAAAACGTGAACTCAACTACGTGGAAACATGAAATAACAATAATGTAACTACAATAAATATTCAAGTGGACTATGCAATAAACATCAAGCAATGGCAAAGGCTAACTTTGAATTTTCAAATATAATTTCTAGAGACTGTTCAGAAAATGTAGGTAAAATAGGTTTTACAATAGGGCACCTCAAATATGATATGTGTATTGAAAATATGATCTCCACATAGACATCTGACATGTTTACAAACTTTTGTAAGGAATGAATTTAACTGCATTCTAAAATATAGTGAATTAACCCTTCTCACCGTTGTAAAACGCGAATCTATTTGAGAAGGAGCCATATAACAAGGAATATGGGCAGTGGTCAGGCAACTGTTTAAATATCGTTCCTTGAATTGACCACATTCTTTAAACTTACCCCATGAAGTTTGTTCTAATATACGTATCCTTCCTGTATAGATAAAGGAACATCCAGTTCTACCGATTCCATATCATGTCTTGCATGTTTTGCAGCTCTGCCCGCCCACTGATTTGAAAACATTCCAACGTAAGAAAGGCACCCCACAAAAAGAAACAGGAATACGTCTTAAACTTAGGAGAAACTTTCTCTTAGGAACCATAACAAAATGTACATAGTATTATAAAATGTGTGTGTATGACGTGTGTGCGCGTGTATGCATGTGTGAAAGAGTACGCATAAGTCAGACTGTGTGTCAACATGGCAAAAGTAAACGTTATCAAGAGTATGTCACAGAATGAGACTCAGCAAAAATAAAGTCGGAAACCAAACACTTGTTCATGATTTCGACTGTATGTTTGTCTCTCTGCTCCTATCAAAACCCAATCTCTTATTCAATATTTCATCGACTGTCTGTCTGTCTGTCTGTCTGTCTGTCTGTCCTTCTGTCTGTCTCTCTACCTCTGTCCATTTCTGTCTGTCTGTCTGTCTGTCTCTCTACCTCTGTCCATTTCTGTCTGTCTGTCTGTCTGTCTGTCTCTCTACCTCTGTCCATTTCTGTCTGTCTGTCTGTCTGTCTGTCCATCTGTCTGTCTCTCTACCTCTGTCCATTTCTGTCTGTCTGTCTGTCTGTCTGTCTGTCTGTCATCTGTCTGTTCTCTACCTCTGTCATTTCTGTCTCACTTTGTGTGTGTTGTTTGTTGTCTTGTTTCTTTTCTCTCTTCCTTTTGTTTCTTTCTTCTTGTCTGTGTTTCTCTCTTATCTCCTTTTGTTTCTTTCTCTGTCTGTGTTTCTCTCTTCATCTCCTTTTGTTTCTTTCTCTGTGTCTGTGTTTCTCTCTTCGCTTCTTTTGTTTCTTTTCTTTCTGTGTTTCTCCTCTGTCCATCTCTTTTTGGTTTTTTCTGTGTCTGTGTTTCTCTCTTCTCCTTTTGTTCTTTCTCTTGTCTGTGTTTCTCTCTTGCGTCTCTTTTGTTTCTTTCTTTGTCTGTGTTTCTTCTCTTCATTCTTTTGTTTCTTTCTCTTGTCTGTGTTTTCTCTCTTCGTCTCTTTTGTTTTGTTTCTCTTGTCTGTGTTTTCTCTTTGACATGCTCTGTGTTTTCCTGCGCTCTCTGTTCTGTCTGTCTGTCTGTCTGCCTGTTCTGTTTTCTGTCTGTCTGTTTTCTTTCTGTCTGTTTTCTGTCTTCTGTTTTCTTTCTGCCTGTTTTCTGTCTGTCTGTTTTTCTGTCTGTTTTCTGTCTGTTTTTTGTCTGTCTGTTTTCCGTCTGCCTGTTTTCTGTCTGCCTGTTTTCTGTCTGTTTCCTGTCTGTCTATCTATCTGTTTTCTGTCTGTTTTCTGTCTTCCTGTTTTCTGTCTGCCTGTTTTCTGTCTGTCTGCTGTTTTCTGTCTGTCTGTCTGTTTTCTGTCTGTGTGACTGTTAATGTTTTCTGCCTGTCTGTCTGTCTGTCTGTTTTCTGTCTGCCTACCTGTTTGTTGTATGTCTGTTTTCTGTCTGTCTGTTTTCTGTCTGTCTGTTTTCTGTCTGTTTTCTGTTTGTCTGTCTGCCTGCTTGTTTGTTGTCTATTTTCTGTCTGTCTGTCTGTTTGTTTTCTGTCTGTCTGCCTGCCTTGTTTGTTGTCTGTCTGTCTGCCTGTTTGTTGTCTGTCTGCCTGCCTGTTTGTTGTCTGTCTGCCTGCCTGTTTGTTGTCTGTCTGTCTGCCTGTTTGTTGTCTGTCTGTCTGCCTGTTTGCTGTCTGTCTGTCTATCTGTCTGTCTGCCTGTTTGTTGTCTGTCTGTCTGTCTGCCTGTTTGTTGTCTGTCTGTCGGTTTTCTTTCTGTCTGTTTTCTGTTTGTCTGTCTCAGCCTTCTCCCTCCTCCTTCCCACCCCACCTCTTCCTTTTCACCCCTCTCCCCTCTCTTTCTAAATGTTTTCCCTCCCCCCTCCATTCGTTAACACGCGCACGTGTGTGTGTGTGTGTGTGTGTGTGTGTGTGTTGTGTGTGTGTGTGCTGTGTGTGTGTGTGCGTGTGTGTGTGTGTGTGTGTGTGTTGTGTGTGTGTGTGTGTGGTGTGTGTGGTGTGGCGTGTGTGTGTGTGCGTGTGTGTGCGTGTGTGGTGTGTGTGTGTGCGTGTGTGTGTGTGCGTGTGTGTGGTGCCTGAAGGCAGTGGGTCTCCCAGCTGCTGCTGTGACCCTGTCAGACTCACTACAGTCATTAGACGACAACATCGGAACTGCCGGTATGTCGCAAAAATCGAAGAAGCGAGTTTTAAAAGCAACAAAAAAAACCCAAAAGAAAAGAAGAGGGGGAAATGAAGGCTAGGCAGCGTGTCTAGCCAGTAGCAGCAGCTTCCAGTGTCCCGGGCACTGCAGGCTGCTGATGCCACAGCAAGCACTGGCCTGCATGCAGTGATAGACTTTGCACTTGAGGCCTTTCATCGCGTTCAGAGTTTCATTCTTATTACAAGGAGGAGACACAAATAAGCGAAACGGTAAAACATAAAGGCAGACTTTGCTTCAAAGAATTCGAATTGAGGGTGGGGGCGTGGAGTAGGGGGGAGTAGTATTGAGGGGGTCAAAGTAGTACCCGTGTTCTTTTCCGATTCTGTCTTTGAAAAGTTATTTTGCTGTGTCTCTTGTAATAAGCCAACCAGTTTAGACTTTGATCATATTTTATTGTTGCTATTTTTTTCTGTTTTAACTTCATTGTCTCTCTGTTTTTCATTGCGTATCCCTGTCTATCTGTCCGTCTGTGCATCGTTCTACAGTCTAGTCTATATCTCTGTTTTTGTCAGTCTGTTTGTCTGTCTGTCTGTCTGTCTGTCAGTCAGTCTGTCTGTCTGTCAGTCTGTCTGTCTGTCAGTCAGTCAGTCTGTCTGTCTGTCAGTCAGTCTGTCTGTCAGTCAGTCTGTCTGTCTATCTGTCTGTTTGTCTATCTGTTAATCAGTCAGTCAGTCAGTCTGCCTGTCTGTCTGTCTGTCTGTCTGTCTGTCTGTCTGTCTGTCTGTCTGTCTGTCTGTCTGTCTGTCTGTCTGTCTGTCTGTTTGTCTGTCTGTCTGGGTCTTTTTGGTTTTCTCTGGGTCTTGTTGGTTTTGTTCTGACCCTGCAGTCAACGATCTTCATCTAGGTTGGGTTTTTTTTGTTCTTGGCTAAAACTCCTAGGTTGTATTGTTTTATTTATGCTATTATTTACTTATTTATTTATGCTATTTATTCTTTTATATCAAGGACAATGGAATAATCACTATATGCTTTTTAATCCAGTTCCCGTGTGTATGCGTTTCTGTAAATGTTGTCATCTGTTCCCACCGGCACACAATGGCCTACCCTTTTGAAAAGGGAACAAGAGTTAAGGTGTGCGCAAGATGTTCTGCGTGCGTTTGCACACGAGGCCTCGGTTTATAGCCTCATCCAAAGGACTTTTGGGGGGAGTGGAGTCTGCAATGGTGTTAACTCCAGGGGAAAAAATCCCCTTGAACGGGAATCGAACCCGGGTCGTCAGATTACGAGGGCAATGTTGTGACCACTAGGCTACCCCCCGCTCCCTAGGTCCCAGTTGTGGGATGTTTGTTGCCTGATCCCCGCTTGGTCACCCGCACTACGGGGGCTCAAGCCGCGCTCCCAAGCTGGAGGTCAATGCTACATTGAGCCTGTCCACGTTGACCAACTCTTCACAGCCTGCCCGCTTCTTCAACTAAAAAAACAGCCTCTGAAGTATGAGTGTGGCTGCCTATGTGATGAAGGAGATCGGTGGTCTGGAGGCAAGGCAGCTGCCGAGAAAGCTCAAAGTTCGGGTTTGAAGTGTGCGGTGGGTTGATTCCCGTTTGGGCTCGAAACTTTTCTCCCATCCACTAGACCATGATTGATGGTCTGGGTGCTAGTCTTTTGGATGAAACGGTAAACCGAGGTCCCGTGTGTTACACATAAATATTTACCGCATGTAAAAGAACCAACGGCAATAAAGGGAGTTGTCCCTGGGGAAAAAAAATTGAAAAAAGGTCACTTGACAGGAAAACAAATACAGTTGCAAAAAGGGAAATAAATAGATGGTGCTGCTCTTGTGGCAACGCGCTCTCTCTGGGAAGAGCAGCCCGAATTTCACGGGAAGAAATCAGCCATGATTAAAAGTGACTTAGAGTGGTATACAAGTACTTGAAAACAGCATACATCTCATCCCAAGGCAACTTCCAATTTTAAAAAAAGGTGACTGAAAGAAGGGTGACACAAAAAGGTGACTTAAGGAAGGGTGACTGAAAGAGGGGTGACTGAAAGAAGGGTGACTGAAAGAAGGGTGACTGAAAGTAGGGTGAAAATTGTAGGGTGATGAAAGAAGGGTGACTGAAAGAAGGGAAACACAAAAAAGGGAACAAAAGAAGGTCCCGGGGAAAAAGGGTGACTGAAAGTAGGGTGACTAAATTTTGTAGGGTGCTGAAAGAAGGGTGATGAAAAGTGGGGTGACGAATTGGGGTACGAAAAAAGGGGTTAAAAGAAAGGGTACTAAAAGGGGGTGCTTTTCGAGCCCGGGGACCGACATTAACACCCTGGTTCATCTGGTGGTTCGAGTTTAAAACCACAGCCTTCGGGAAAAAAAACCCCCTCCTCCTTAATTTCCGTAATTTTGGGAGGGAGAAAACCCCCTGGATGTTTCAGAACTCTCCCCCTCCCCCCCCCCTCCCCCCCATTTTATTTTCCCCCTCCTTCCTCTTGGGGGGAAGGGGGACCCCTCAAATCCACCCCCCCTGATGCCCCCTGGGCGACGCTCCGAGCCCCGCCCGGGTCACGCTCCCCTGCCACGCCTGCGGTCTAGCTCCTGGGAAAACCCCTGGCACCTCCTGATCCCCCCTGCTGGTCCCTCTGCCTGCCACCCTGCTGGTCTGACGCCCTGCCGCCACGCCTGCGGTCTGACGTCCTGATGCCCACTGCTAGCTGACGCTCCTGATGCCACACCTTGGGGCTGACGCCCTTGCCACACCTCTGGTCTGACGCTCCTGAGCAACCCCCTGCCCGCACAAGGGGAGCAAGGTCCTGTCGGCCCTTCCTGTTTTTGGTTTTGTTTCTTTTTTGCCATTATGCACATTTTTTTTTGGGGTTTGTTTTGCCTTTTCGGTTTCTTCTTTTCTTCTTCTTTTCTTCTTCTTTTCTTTTTTTTTTCTTTTTCTTCTTCTTCTTCTTCTTTTTCCTTTAACTTCTTCCACTTTCCTCTTTTTTCCTCTTCCTCTTCTTCCTCCCTCCCTTTTTTTTTCCCCTTCCCCTTTTTCCTTCCCTTCTTTCCTCTTCCTTCCCCCTTCCCTTTTTCCTCCCCTTCCTCTTCCCCTCTTTCACTTCCTCTTCCTCTTTTCTTTTTTCTTTCCCCCCTTCTGCTGCGCGGGGTGTAAGGGGCCGTTAAAAAGTCTGGGAATAGGGGGGGGCTCTGCATTTCGTGTATTAAATGAAGTCCCCGGGGCCCCGCAGCGACACCTTTTGTCAGTGCAGTTTAGTGTCGTGTCGGCGTGCTGCTTTGTTCACGAACCTTTTCGTCAAAGAGTGTCGTGTTTGGGGCGGGTGTGTCTGCTGCTTTGTTCACCGACACCTTCTCGTCAGGTATGTAGGGGGTTTTCGTTCGGTCGTGCATGTGGTTTGGGGTCGTGTGTGCTGCTTTGTTTTCCGCGGCAAAGCCCGGCTTCTTCCACCTTTCAAAACCGGATTTCGAATAACGACAATCTGCAGGTTTCGACTGCTCTCCCCTTTACAAACTCAGAAATTCCTCTTTTCTTTCTCCTCTCCTCTCTCCTCTCTCTCTCCCCTTCTCTTCTCTCCCCTTCTCCTTCTC
The DNA here is from genome assembly GCA_028751875.1 of Rapana venosa. NCBI lineage: Eukaryota > Metazoa > Mollusca > Gastropoda > Neogastropoda > Muricidae > Rapana > Rapana venosa. The sequence continues at coordinate 231,348 of CM054144.1, forward strand.
CCTTCTCTCTCTTTCCCCCTCTCCTCTCCTTTTGTTGACTGTTTTTGTGCTGCTCTTTGTTTTTTAACAGATTTTCATGGAAGCCTTCTTCTGTCTTTGAATGAATGTTAAAAATTTTGGGGTGCGTTTTACAGAACTTGATCTGCTGGGTGAAGGGGTTCTAGAGATCAAAAAGGGGGATAGAAAAGCCTTCGTCCCACTTTGGGTTTTTTGTTGTTTTTAAACTGAGACAGGGTTTTACAAAAACAAAGAGTTTTTCTGCCATGTTAAAAAGGGCTTTCACCGACATAGGTTTTTCCCTTTCCACACATCAATACCACCGAAAATTTGGTTCCTTGCCCCCAAAATCAATACCCCCTAAATATGTCAAAAAAAAGGATTTCTGCAATTCATCGTGGGATATTAAATTTATGTTTCAGGTGTATGGGGGGAAAAATGACTCTTAGACTAGCTTGGTTTTAGTTTTGTGTGATTCAGTGGGGGAAAAAAGCTCCTTTTCCAGGTGCAGAAATCATAATAAACCCTTTTTGCACAATAAAAAAAGTAAAACTGCCTTCTCTTTGACAATATAGCCTTTTGCTTTAAGAACCAAAATATGATAAAGAACAAGTTACAAATAAAAGCTGATAAAAAATGAAGCCAAAGCTTTTGGGTTAAAAACAAATTCTTCCATTACAACGCTTCAATAAATTCGGCAATGCATCAATCCCCGTCCCTTTGTAAAGTATTAGGGGGCATTATTTACAACACACTCCCTTTTCAAAAAAACCCCCCAGCCTGCCGTCGCTTCTATCAAATTTCGGGGGATTGTCAATTCGAAAATACCCGTCCACAAAAGCAACATGAAAAACGTGGGATCTTCTTTTCAGCTGGACTATTTTCAAATTTTCCCTTTTTGGTGGGGGCTGCCACTATCTATCCCTCCCCCCAACGTTTCAAAAACCTGCTGCCACTAGTCCTCAGAAAAAAAAAAAATTGAGCACATTACCCCTTTTTTGCGTTTTCTCCAGGTGCCTGTGCCACAAAGAAAAAACTATAAGATCAGTACTCTCTTTTTAAAAAATTTCCCCTCCACAAAACACACCCCCCTACTCTGTAAAATTTCTCCACCTGTACACCCTTTCTTTCCCTTCGCTCTGTCAGTTTTTTTGGGCTTATAATAATAAAAATAATAATAATTATGGAATTTTATAGCCTGAATTTGTAAAAAAACAAACAAACGAAGCGCTTGCACCCCATCATTTACAGCATGAAAATCCCTTAAACAAATGACAACAGATTTCAAACCAAAGCCGCGCATACCACGCACCGCACGCACACCCCCAACACACACACAACACACACACACACACACACAACACAAAAAAAAAAACCCACACACAAACACACACCACACCACACACAAAACCCAACACACACAGGAAACAACACTTAGAAGGTAAAGATGCTTTTGAAAATTGGGACAGATATTGGGGGAAAATTTTCCAGATAGGAAAAATAAGTGTTTTTGGCTGGTTTGAAGGAAAATCAAGTGAATTTTTAGCGAATGAAAGGGGAAAGGTCAACCCCGGGAGTGGCCCAAAAAACAAAAAGGGAGCAGGGCCCCATTTTTTGTTTGTCTGGGGGTTCGGAAACCCAAAAAGTATCGGGGCTGAACAAGGGGGGGGAGGGAGTGACAGGAAGACTTTTAAAGGATAAGGGGTGCAGATTTGTGGAGACATTTAAACAGGGGGTATTTTTTTTTATACTCCAGTCTTTTGGACAGGCAACCAGTGAAGAATCGCGAAGAGGAGTTGTGTTAGATTTTTTCTTTCTTGGACCTAAAGCTGCAGAGTTTTGTATCGTTAAAGAGATTGATGATACTGGTGGGCCACCCAAAAGGAATTACAGTAGTCAAAACGGAAAAAGGAAAAAATGTGAAAATTTGGGGAAGTTGCTCAGTGGACAGATCTTGCGAATCGCGCTTATGCGCCGTAATTGAATTTAGAAGAGACGGGTTGGGTATGAATTTTTCATTAGAAGGTTTTTCCAAAACTACTCCTTTTAAATATTAAGGTTGGCAAAAGGAACGACGTTTGCCGTTTTTTTTTTGAATTTTTTTTGTGATAGAGGAAATTTAAGGGGTCCCTATGAGCAGGCTTGTTTACGGCATTAAACTTGGGGTAATTTTTTTATCTTGTTTTGGGAAAAGTTTTTAAGAGTAAGACAATTTGTCAGGAAAGGGAAGTTTTAAATAGGCGAAAGGAGCCCGTGTATCACGCAAGGGAAAAAGAAATAGGTGGTTTGTTTAAATTTTTGTGGAGGGGACATTTTTTAAGAGAAAGAGAACGGGGCCCCAAGGAATGACCCCTGGGGGACTCCACATTCCCTTTTGACAGGTTTAGATTGAATTTTGTTTACAATAACTTTCTGGAACCGGTCGGGGGTATGAAGTAAACCAGGTGAGGGCTGTCCCTTAAATCCCAAACGTTTTTTTGGGGCGGAAAAAAAGTTTTGGTTTGATCTATGGTTTCAAAGGCTCATTCAAGAAATGAGGGGGGAATTTTTCCTGCATAAAGCAAGTAGAATGTATCAAATAGGATAGTGTTTTCGGTGTGGGGTTGGGCAAGGCAGACTGAAAAGGGGGAAAAGAAAACATTGGAAAGAAGGTGACTGTTGATGTTTGGAACAAATTTTTCTAGTATTTGGCAAAGGGTAGTTTGAGACAGGCCTTAATTCTTCGTTTTTTGGGATTGGGTCGTGCTTTTTCAGTAAAGGTGTGACTATTGCTTTTTAAGAGCTGAGGAAATTTCTACTGAAGGATAATTTACTATTTTTATGTAAATAGGCAAAAGTTGTAAAGGCATTGTGAGAAAAAGAGCAGGTGGGGGATCAAGGTCGCATATTTTATATCTTTCCCTTCAAATTGCATGATTTTTTTTTCACTTGGGGGAGGGAAAGGGAAAAAAAGGGGGAAAATGCCAGTGAACTGGGGGTAGGAGGGGGGGGCTGGAAATTTGATTTGATCAAGTCGGAGCGTATGTTTTGGCAGACTTTGCTAAAAAAAGGCAGAAAATATGGATGAATTTTCAACGGGTGGGGTTTTGGGCGAGGATTGTTTTTGCAGAATAAGGGAATTTGAGGTGAGGGAAAAAAGAGATTTTTGGATTACACAGAAAATTTTGGGGAAAGATAGTTCTTCTTTGCGAAGGAAAAAGAGTTTGACTTTTTTTATTTTTTTCGGAAAGTGTTTGTTGGGTCGTTTTTGACTTCCCCACTGCCGTTCATTTTTGCCGGGTTGGGCGTTCGCTATCAAGAGCTTGGGTATACCAGCGAAAACGGGGTTGTCGGGAGGAGGGAGTTTAGTGGAGGTGCATGCTCTCAAGCAGTTGGCGGGAAAATGTGTTATGGAAAGAGAGGTCAGTGTGGTAAGGGTTTGTAAAAACGTTGGGAAGCGGGGGAAAGAAGGTATAAATTTTCTAAGGCCTTAAGATTCGAGGGTAACATATTTATTCTTTTAATTTTATGATGTTGGATGGAAAAAAGGGGAATGATAAATGCGTTCGTCGTTGACAGAAACAATTGACAAATTGAATAAGCAAAGTAATCACCAGTCTAAATATGACCAGACTGTGGTTTTTTTCTTTTACCATTTTTGAGAGGAAAAATGGTTTTGGACAGAGCAAGGAAAGCGTTTGACTTTGGAAAGAATGGTTGTCGAAAGGAATTGAAGTCACCAAAAATTATAATTAAAAAGTTTGTGGGAGAGGCTTTTAGTGGTCGAGGAGTGACTGGAATTTTGGGTGAAAAAAAAAAAAAGAATGTTAGGTTTTTTTCGGCTGTGAGGGGGACGGTAAGGCACAGAATTAAAAGATGCCAGGTGGGTTTTGAAATGATTTCGCAAACTTCAAAAGATCATGTGAAATTGAAGGTTTTTGGACTAAAAGAAAGGATGGTTCCAAATATGCCTTTGAGTATGATGGGCAATCCACCTCCCGAAGAGTGGGGGGAAAGAAATGGTTTACCGGGGGAGGAGTACTGTTTTTTTTTTGGCCCAGGAAAGGGGTTTTTAAAGCCAAGTTTGGTGAGGAGGTTAAGTCAATTTTTTTTCAGAATAAAAAATCAATTTTAGCCCTTTTTTTCCTTTTTGGACGACAGACGCACATTGAACAAACAAATTTTAAATCTAAGGAGGGGGAGGTTAAAAGATGAAAGTGGGGAGTTTGGACAAGCACAAGGAAAGGACTGGCTGGTGGAGATGCGGCTAGCGGAAGAGCAACAAGATTTTGGGATGGTGAATCAGGATAAAATGGTTTAAAAACTTTGCTAAACAGGGGTTCGGTTTTGAAACCATCATGAAATCATCTAATAAGAACAAAAAACTTACCCAAATTACAAACAACCCACAATCAAAAAGAAGGGGGGGTGGGCGGAATGGGAAGAAGCGTTTCAGGGGGGACAAATAACGTAAAAAGGGGAGGGGGGAGACATGGGGGAAGGGGAAACCCACCATGGCTTTTGGCCCCGCCCGTTTTCCCCTCTGGTTTTTGCTGCGATGAATGCTAAGTGTTTTATAGGCGCTAATATCAGGAGCAAACTTGTACTGTTTTTTTACAATCTCAGGGCAGCATACTCTAATGTCCCCGGTCTCACTGCCCTGGTGCAAAACAAAACCACTTAATTATTGTGGGGGGGGTGGGCTTCGTTAATCACGTGCAATTTTTTGAACACAGTAGGGGGGCAATTTAAAAAAGGGTCACGAAGCTGCACAGTGGTAAAACAAATTTTTTATGGAATCGAAAATTTGAACAATTAAACAAAGAGAAAATATCTCAAAATCTCAAAAAAAAATAATACAAAAAAAAAATGTTTGACCAAAAAATCAGGGGGAAAAAAACGAACAAAAAAAATTAAAAATTTCGGAAAGATCCAAAAAAACCACCATCCGCATTCAAACACAAAGCCACCCAGTGCTGCCGAAGGGCAAAGGAGATCACTCTTTTGCTTTCAAACCCTAGATTCAAAACCCCCACTGTTGGGCCGCGCCTTTCCCGTTTTGGTCCTGTTTGGGGAATTGGCCCCCCCTACTCTCTTCGCGAAAACCTTTTTGTGCACTTTTTAAAACCCCAAGAATAATTGTTTCAAACCTAAAATTTCCTATCCCTTTTTTTCATAGCTTCCCCGCTTTTCAATGCCAAAAATTCTTCACCCTGCCAAAGTAATGTGCGTTGTTGGGTGCTGTGGTGTGTGGTGTGTTCATTTGGACTTGTTTTGAATTTTACTTGCCAGGGGTTTCTGACTGGTGTAAAAAAGGTTTTTTTGCAAGCGTTTGATTTGTCTGTGCAAGTTTCAGCCTAATTTTTCATTCCTTTATTATTATTATTATTAAATTCATTAAAATTTCAAATCTAGATTGTTCGTGGAATCCAGCCCTCTATTGCTATGTTTGCCTGTACTGTGTAGAAGACCCCATGCAAAGCAACTGTTTTTTGTTGACGCGTTGTCAAAGGGAATGGGTAGTTAACAGGGGACCCTAACTGGAAATTTTTTTATGTTATAAAAATTCTATACATAGATAAAAATGCATAAAATAATAAAGATGCAAAAACGAGGCTGGACTCACATAAACCAAAGACTATTACCTTTAATCCCAATTTGGTTTTCAGAGAATGACTTTTGAAAATAAAATTCCCAAACCCACGAAATCTACTTAAACCCCCCCTTAAAAGTTTATGCCACTGCAAAAGCTTGTTGTCTCATCCAAACGTTTTACCAAAACCACTTAAACTTTGCTATTTACTGTGCAAATACGGCTGTGGGTCATATGCGACCACAGAACCATCCAAACCATTAGTAAAAATTGTGTACAGGGGTTTATGGTTTTTATCGTTCAGGCGGGTTTTTTTTACAGCTGCGGCCCCCTGCCCACGATATACCTTTAATTCCCTTTTTTTGAGATTAACTGGAGGGTTTTTTTGAGGGCTGTGCAAGGTTTAAAATTGTTCTAAAACGCTTTTAAAAAACCAGGGCAAAAATCAGGCAAGGGGGACTTGTATTGTTTGGTTTAACAGGAGTATAAATTTGACTGGTGGCCCCAAACTTTTCTCCCCCGGGAAGATTTTTTTCTTGGGGTTTTAAAAGCAAAAAAGACATGAATGTGGACAAATTTCATTTTGATAAGAGTTAAGGGTTTTTTAAAAAGACCAGGTTTGAGGGATTAATACTCTGTTTTTGGGGCCTTGTGTGGGGTTGCTTGGTGCAAGCACAGACAAAGGTCAAGCATTTTTGGTGGCTTGGGGTTTGATGCCGAAACATTTTTTCAAATCTTAAGAAAGTATTAACCAGCGTTGATCACCCATCAAGCATTTTAACCCTTATCAAAATGTTCTTTCCCTTTTCAGGGGCTAAGGTAGAATTTGCTAAGGCATGGTTTTATAGCTACCTTCCAACATGCGTTTTTCTATAGGAATAATTCAAACTACAACACAATTTTCTTAGCTGGAAGATGTCAGCTTGGGAAAAATGAACGCGTAAAAAAACAACGCAGTAGTTTAGTACACCCGAGCAAAAAGGTAACAACACCAACAACACCAACAACAAAAAAAGGGAAAAAACTCCTTTCCACCTCAAGCAAAAAAAAAAGTTTTCCCCCTTTCAAAGAAAAATCCTCCAGAGATGATTGCTTTAACAACTAACTTTTTTTTTTTAAAGCCCTTGTTATCTTATTGAGAAAGAAAAAACTAAAAAACAAAAACAAGTGTGTCCAAACATTTTTCACCAATAAAACCCACAATTTTCCCCGCAGTTTATAAAAGCCGTAATCACTGCCAATTATACCCAGGAAAGGGGTTGCCAATTTTTTAGGCTAATTTTTAAAAAGGTCTTCAAATGGGCCGGTTGTTTCTTAACCCAGCCTGTGCCCGTGGGTGCGGGGTGGGTGGTCGGGCGGTGTGTGCTTCCCGTCATGCATACACAAGTGTGTTTTTTTGCGAAACCCAATGAATTAACGAAAGTGTTATCTTTTTTTTTTGAAACAGTGCGGATTCTTTCCCGCCAGTGTTGGTTTTTTATAAAGAAGGGTGGATTGTTTTTTTTTCTGCAACCTGGATTGCTTTAATCTCTTGGCGTTCATTTGCAATTTTTTAGACAAGTGTGATTCTTTTTTTATTTTTCCCTAAGGTTTTGGGGATCGCTTTGCTACTTTTCTTTTTCGTTCTTGCGAACTAAAATCCCCTACTTTTGTAAATTAAATTTTCAGTTCGCCTTAAACTTGTATGCTTGATTGGCCTTATTTTTTGCAAGGTAGGGGTTGATCTTTTTTTGTTTCGGCTGTTTCTTCCCTTCTTTTTGTGAAGTAGTTTTTCCCAAATCTAGAAAAGTTTCGTTGTTGGTTTTGCCCACTGTGCTAAAATCTTTAGTGGTACCCTTGAATGTTTTTAGGGGTTTTGTTCGCTTTTGAGTTGTGCAAAAGCTTGTGGGGGTAGTCTTGGTCAGTCCAACTAATACCAAGTTTTCTCTGATGGCAAAACCCTTTGTCCCTTTCTTAGTGTATTTTTTTCTAAAACTGTGAGGGTTACTTTTCTTTGTTAATAAAAACCTTTTGTCCTGTTCAGTTAAGCGTCAGAGTGTCTTTTTTGTCCAAAACAAATCATTATGGTCTCGTCTTCGGGGTTGGGGTTGTACCAAATTTTTGTGAAAATCTTTAACCCTGCTTCTAATAATTCTTTTTGGTGCGCAAGGGTGCTACTGCGGCTTCACTCATATCATCAGCTGGCATAAACACATCATCTATATTATCTATATCATAGTCTTACATTATTGTATTATTGTTTTTTTATTTTGCTACTAATAGAAAAAAGATGGCGCAACAAACATTTGGTGCAATCCTTGATCCATCAGATGTTTAACTCATTGAGGTTGTGCCGCTTGGCACTCTTTTCCTTTACTGTGACGTGCCGAAGCTTAAGAATCGGCAGACTTACGAATTTTTGAAAAACCACAAAGTGATGGTTAACTCAAGGGAAAGTACTCTGGCCTGTAGGGCAATCAGTTTTCTAAGCGCAGATTACTCTCCTTGACCATAAGCTTAGCCTTTGTTTTTATCTGTTGGCCAATTTTTTGTTTGACAATGTTCAACAAGGTGATACTTTGTGGATTTAGATGCAGCTCCAGTGTTATGATTCTTTAAGAAAAATAATCTATTGTACAAAAGTGCATCAATGGATTCAAGCTAGCTTCAGGGAACTTTCACTCTGGGTGAAAAATCATCACATTGCTTCAGGGGACTAGTTGTATGATAGTTCATGAGCCATTTAAGATATACGCCTAATTTTTCAAAACTTATTATTTTTTCAGCATTCAATGTCTGACATATTTTGGAAATTTGTAAAAAAATAAATACAGTCATCTATTAAAAAACTGTGAAACATTCTCAAAAGAAGACATTATAAACTTTTCAATGATGTATAATGTGTATGTCATTATTACGTTGGGTAAGTCTGATGAATTTTTCAAATATAGCCAAAATCATGCGTCACCACAAAATGGCAGGATCCATTTCACTGGGACTCCAATGAGTTAAAAGATCCCTTAGGCATAAAAGGAAACAGACAGACAATGGTTATTACAAACAACCCCTCCACTATTGATGAAAATCAGATTCTGACTGTAAGGTTTCCTAATTTAGGAAAAGGTGATGTCAATTGTTCCAGGCACAACTAGGCTTGCTTTTAGATAGAACTAGAGTCTGGAGAATGATCCAAACAGAAGTGAGTAGCAAACTTAGAAGGGCTTTTATAAAAAAAAAAATAGTGTCAAGCTAGAAGGCATGTAGAAGCTGCTGTCACTAAACAATGCAAGACATTTTTCTTGATCTTATACGATTTATGGAGACAAAAGAAAAAAGAGATGATCTTATTATCAAGGCATACGGATGATGAGGGACTAAAACATATGAGTAGATTCTGCTGATATGAGGGAAACAAGAAAAAAGATGCTGCCATAGCAAGAGCTATGGTAACAGGTTTTGTATTTCCTCTTGACTTGAACTGCTCAGCTCTCACATGCCTTACTATCAGGGCGCACTCAGAGACAGACTGTCGTATGAGCTGACCTTTAATGACAGTGCTCGTGTTATTACGTCCACTGACCCTGACGCAAAGTACAAAATATCTAGTGTATCTTTAGAGTATGATGTTGTCAATCACCCAGAGCTTGCACGCTTGATTGCACAGCAATATCAGTCAAGGCTTGCTATCTATTATGAGAGAGTGCTCAACCATAGCACATTAATGAAGAGTAAAGCAGATACTGTGTGGAACATAAATCTGAACACTCCGGCAAGATCGTTAAAAGGAATATTAATGCTGTTTGAAGAACCAGCCACCCCCTTTTCCAGATTAAGTGAGAGGTTCATTAATCCTGGTATTAAACATTTATCATGTACTATAGAGGGGCAACCAAATCAAGTCTATGCCTCAGGTTATTTACCATATCAACACTTTGATGAGGTAAGAAAATACTTTGCTGCTGGACAACACAATGATCCCACTACTGGTCTTACAAGCAAATATTTACATCTGCATGATGTTAGGCTTCATGAATACTTAACATCTAAATATGCATTGTGGGTTGACTTAAGATGACAGATGATGATAGGCTGCATGGTTCAGGAAGACTCATTGAAAATGGCTTCAGAAGGAATAGATATTCAAATAGAGAAAGAGCAAGAAAATGATGAGCCCATAAAAATATATCTATTTGTAGCGATGGATGCACAACTCAACATAGAAGGAAACAGACTAAAAGAAGTTGTTTACTAATGGACCAAAAGGAGCACACTGCTCTCTAATATGCGGGCAGACTGGCTGTGGCAAGACTGTATTTGTTTTAGATTTATTACAAACAGTGTACAAAAATCATTTCGAGTTCATTGTTATATTCTGTCCAACACTACACAACAATAAAACATACAGAGAGAGAAAATTTATTTGGACAGATGAGAATATAATTATTGTTAATCCCTCTGACAGGCTAAGTGAGTGTTTAGAATACTATTATAACTTGTTTGAAAATACAGTAACATTATTTCTTATAGATGACTGCTCAGCCGAGCGTGACATTGTTAAGAAAAGGAATAGTTTGTCTAAGCTTGCTTTCAGTGGGAGACAAGCACAGACATCTGTTTGGTTGCTGACACAAAAATTTAATAGCATATTAAAGATTACCCGAACAAATCAATGTCGTTGTAATTTTTCACATGAAAGACAGAGATGGGTTGTAATAATTGCCTTCGGGAGAATGATGTTATTACAGATGGACAAGAAGAGAAAAAATAAAATAAAACTGTAGAAGCTCAAAACACGTTAAGCTAATTCTTAAAACAGACCAACCAACAAGATACTGTATTGTGTGAAGCCCAATAGCTTATTTTTTAAACACACACAAGAACATACAGAAAGACACAATACATTTTTTAAACACACTCACACACACACACTCTCACACACAAACACACACACACATAATAAGAAGCAGCTGTAGGCCTACTGCCAACTGTGTAGTATTGGCAACATGCCAAAATCTTTTTTTAGCATTGGGATTGCACAAAAGGGGCGTGGCTAAGTATTGCACCATCAGAAAGGAAGGTTTATATTTATTAATTTTCATGTGCGTGTGTATTATGTTGTCCTGTTATGTGTACTGACTACAAGTGGTGTATGAATGGTGTGTCGGCATTCCAACAGTCATGAATGCCGGAAATCTTCTCCACTACCCAAAGCTCCATTGCAGTGTCCACCAAAATTGCTCTCCTTTTGTAATGGAGCCTGGGTAGCAGAGAAGGTTTTGCACTTTTTTACTCTGATAAAAATCAGCTAAAAACTCAAGCACTGCATAGATTCTCATAATTTATAGTTTTACTCACTAGAAATAAGATAGAAACATTTTTCATTTATTATAAGAGATAGGGAAAACAGGCATTCAAGGTAAACTGCTACTTCAACTTACCTAGTTTTCATATAAAACATGGCAACTTTTGGCCCCATGAGGTGAAGGCAAATCGGCCAAAGTTGCGAAGTTTTATATGAAAAAGTAGGTAAGTTGAAGAGTATTGAGCTTGAATGCTGGTTTTCCTATCTCTTCATGGATCTTGATCCCATACCTGCTTCTCTTTTCACACAGTGCCTACCACAACTTATACCCTCTAACACGAAAACAGTGAACTCATCTCTTGTTTCAGGAAATGTTCCATCAGCTCTCAAAACTGCTATAGTCACACCTCTACTCAAAACGCATAACCTTGACCTTAACATTCTGAAGAATTGTAGACCTGTTTCCAATCTACGTTTTATTTTCTAATGTCCTTGAAATAGTAGTTCTCAAACAAGATTCCCTCAACAACCACCTTCTCTCAACAATCTTCTTCCTGAGTTTCAGTCTGCCTATCGATATCATACACAACAGCACTGATAACCACACATAGAACACACCTCTTGAACACGCTTCTACTCGCTTCTCATTCATGACACAGGGATAATCTCCCATATCACTACTACTCGATTTTTCAGCAGCCTTCGGTACTTTTCAGATCCACTCTATTCTTCTCTATCCCGTCTTCAGATAAATACCGTTCGGGTGACTACTGGAACAGCCGCTCACCTGGTTTTAATTCATACAGTACTGACCAATAATTTCAGACAGTTGCAGTAAAATCAAGACTGCCAATAACTGAAATGTGGAGTACACAGGGATCCAGACTCTAGGCCTCTCGGTCTCACTTCAATCTTTATCACTGCCCATACTGTCACACTTATAAATATATCTTCATCAAATTCAACCATCATTTTTTGGCAGATGACTCTCGGATTTCTTCTCTTTTCAAAGACAGTGGTTTACTCCTGATAAATTCTGCCTTTCTTTTCTGGGGCAAATATGGACCCCTCACTGCTTTGAAGATATTCTAAAACTAAGATAGACAGAACAAATTACAGCTACATGCAGAATAAGCGAAAGCCCACTGCTCATACCATAGGGAAACCCAACATAAACTCCCTTCCATAAAACGCTCTCAATTGAATCGGCAATGATTCAGTCCCTTACCCACTCTGCTGTGAAGTAATTTAAGGTGTTGTTATGGACAACCACTCTCATCTATGCAAATAATTCATCACCCAGACACTGTCAGCCGTGGGGCTATTTTATAACTATCAGTTTATGGTGTTTATTAGTGCAATTCCAATGTACCCTTGTCCACCGATTGAAACAACATAAGCGTTACGTCTCGTCATTCTTTCAGTTTGGACTATTTCCATTCTCTTTTGTCTGGTCTGCCAGCAATTCTTAGTCTAGCCTCTCCTTCAACGTATACAAACTCCACAGTCCTCGACTTGTTCTCGTAAGAAAAAATTGTGAGCACTTTAACCCTCTCTCTTGCGATCTCCTCCACTGGCTGGCCTGTTGCCACAATGAATAAACTATAAGATCTGTACTCTCTGGTACTCATATGTCTCCACACGAAACTGCACCCACTCCTACCTCTTGGTGAATGTCGTAACCCGTACTTCCTTTACCAGGTTCCCTCCACTCTGCTGCAGCATTACTTGTGCCTACGATATTACTAGATTCAACGCCAATCCACTGTTGGCCGTCCGATCTTTCTACTTTTTCGGTTCCATCGACCTGGAATGAGCTCCTCTGTCTCTCTATTCGCCAGAGGCCTAGCATATGACCATTTTAAAATCTCCAGCCTCATGACATATTTATTTCAAACCTAAGTTTATACCTCCTGTATGTCATTATCAGAACTTTTCTCCACCCTTCACTAGAACCCATGTTCCTATCACCCTGCCTAAAAAAAAATAAGATTTATGATCAGTGTGCTTGTGTTGTGCTTTTTTAAATTAATAAATAATGTATAGGAAAAACTTTTGATTTATTGCAATTTTTTCATAGATTTCCGTCTCTGCAGCGTACCATGCTTGTAAGATCTGTTTGATTATTGATTATTTGTCATTGGTTGTATGACTGAGTAAGATTAGGTTGATATGCATTTGGTCATTGCAAGATAATAGTGCTATATAAGTTCCATTTTTATTATTTCTTGTTATTATATATATATTTGTATTATATATTACGGTTATTTTATATATATATATATATATATATATATATATTTGTGTCGTGTGTGTGTGTGGATGAGAGAGAAGAGGAGAGAGGAGAGTGATTGAGTGGAGTGAGAGAAAGAGTGAGGTGAGAGATGATGAGAGGAGAGGTGGAGTGAGAGAGAGAGAGGAGTAAGATCTCTGCAGAGAGAGAGAGTGTGAGAGAGACGTGTTTCGTTGGGGTTGGGGGGGGGGAAAAAAAAGGAGGAAGAAAAAAGGAGAAAAAAAAATAAAAAAAAAAAAAATTTTGGGAGAAAAAGATTTTTTTAAAAAAAAAAGTTTTTGGGAAAGAAAAGGGGACGTTTATTTGGTTTTAAAGCCTTTCCCTTTATCCACTTAAATAAATCTTCATCTGCTATTTGCCTTTTTCCCCTTTTTTTTCATTTCTCACCTCTCCTTTCCATCCTCCTTAAAAAATAATTAACCTTCTTTTCTCTTTTTAAATAAAAATTAAAAACATTTTTATTACTTTTTCATAATCCTCTCTCCTCCTCTTTAAATTCTTTTAAACTTATTATTTTCATTTTCGTAACTTTTTGTCATCTCTCAAAATTCTTTAATCCTTTTAACCATTTATTATTAATAATCTTTTTTTACTTTATATTATTTAATTGTCTGGTGTTGATAAAAAAAAAAATATTTAAAAATAATAAAAATATAAAGAATCCGAAAAGAGTTAAAGCCCCCCTCTTTTATAAACTCATTTCTTTTCCATCTAAAACCTCAAATCATTTTTTTCCCTCCTCCCCTCTCTTCCATCTCACCCTCACCTCCCCTCCCCCTCTCCCCCCTCCACTCTCCCCCACTTCTCTCTCTCTCCCTCCCTCACTCCTCACCCTCTCCCCCTCCCTCCTCTCATCTTCCTCCCACCTCCACCTCCCACCCTCTTCTCTCTCTCCTCCTCCAACCTATCCCTCTCCACTCTCTCTCTATCTCCTCTCACTCTTATAAATATATATATATATAATATAATTATAAAAATAAAGTGTGTGGATTTGCTATTTTTGTGTGGATAGGAAACGTGGGGAAATATAGATTGGTGGTGTAGCATGCATCTTTCAGCGTGTTGGTTAATTCTGATGTCTTGTTTTCTAAGTTGTCCTTCTTCTTACGTTTTCTTCATCATCAACTTCTATTAGTACTTCTTCTTGCTTTCATTGTTGTGGTACACAGATCAGACCCTACCATGAAAAACAGAGGTATCCTGTTGGGGCTGAGCGGGTATGCTGGGTCTGTCTGTGCCTGGCACAGTGGTTGCTTTAAACGAAAACCACATTTCAATATGTGGGGCTGCTTTAGACGAAAACCACATTTCAATATGTGGTGTTGCTTTTGATGAAAACCACATTTCAATCTGTGGTGTTGCTTTTGATGAAAACCACATTTCAATCTGTGGGGTTGCTTTTGATGAAAACCACATTTCAATCTGTGGGGTTGCTTTTGATGAAAACCACATTTCAATCTGTGGGGCTGCTTTTGATGAAAACCACATTTGAATATGTGAGGCTGCTTTTGATGAAAACTACATTTTAATATCCATGGATGCTTTTGTGTCGCTGCATTGAGATCGTAGACATCTTGAGTGTTGTCTGAATTCATGAAAGAAATGCCATTAACACGTGTGACCCCTTAGTTTTCCCACATCTGACCAAACCCATAACGATTTAATGTGAACTATATTATTTTGAATACCCAGTTTATCTTACTGATCAAATGAAGGTTGTATAACATGTTATATGCTTTAATAAGAAACCTGTATTTAGGTAATGTCATCATCTTCAGCCAGTATTTCGTACATTTAGTGTAGGTAATTACATAAAGAATAACAGGATAGCTCAGTGGTCAGAGCACTCAATTTCCCCCAGCAAAGCTTTAGCAGCATTGAGCATGGTGACCGTTTGCGCGCCTTGGCTTCAGTACAGTCCCCCAGTTCACCCAGCTGTAAATGGGTACCTGCCACTTTAGGGTCAGGGAGGGTAAAGCAGCGAGGGAGAGGAGATGGGCGCCGCCTTTTATATGCTGGCCCCTAGAGAAGTGAGGTCTCTGATGCCCCACTCCCCTACGACCACATAGGTTATGGGACACCTTTACCTTTTTACTTCATCATATAGAGTGGATTTCGTCCAGTCTCTTCGTAAGTTAGAGCATGAGGTGTTCTGATACTTACATTGAGTAGCCTTTTCAAGGCAAATGTATGAACGCGTTCAGCTGTCATATGATCCACCTGCTGTTACTGCCCAAACTTCAGAACCGTGGTTATCTTAACATTGGCTGAAATCGGCAGTCAGAGAGTTTGAAGAATAATGATGGGGACTGGTTACCAACTATCCGTAACAGTTTAACAATACAAACAATCGCTTTTCTTGCTCTGTGAGCCAAATCATCTAAAGATATATCCGAGAGAGAGAGAGACACACACACACAGACAGACAGACAGACAGACAGACACTGAGAGAGAGAACTTGAAGAAGAATGCGTACACACACACACACCACGCACGCACGCACGCGCGCGCGCACGCACGCACGCACGCACGCACACACACACACACACACACACACACACACACACACACACACACACACACACACACACTATACAACAGTGGGAATCAGTTTCATTTGTTTTGCCTAGCTGAATGCCGACTTCTCCAAATGTAACAGATGCACACATGAATATTCCAGGGTATCAAATCTTCCGTGAAGATCCTCACAAACCCAAGTCCACCGGGTTACTTACATATATAGCCCCCTCGCTCAGTTGTAAAAGAGTATATAACCTTAAGGTTTATGACATTGAATCCATGTGGATTGAAATAAAATTAAAACACAATAGACCAATATTAATAGGATTTATATACAGAAATCCTTCAGAAACCAGAGACTGGTTAGAAAAATTCAACTCTCTTATGAACGAGGTAATACTTTTAAACAATGAAACAATTATTCTTGGGGGTTTTAACATAGACCTATTAAAACCTAAATCAAAATGGAGCCACAACATTACTATGTTTGGCCTAGAACAACTAATAGATAGACCAACACGGATAAAAAATAATTCTAGAACATTAATAGATCATATCTACACTACTACAAAACAACACATAACAGAAGTATATGCTCCCTCATGTGGATGCAGTGATCATAATCCCCCCACCCCACCCCCACACACACACGCTCAAACAAACACAAACACACACACACACACACACACACACACACACACACACACACACACACACACACACACACACTCACTCACTCACTCACCCACTCATATTCTCTCCCTCAACGACTATATAGTTTTAAATTTCTTCTTGGTTTGTTTCTTGTTTTTATTGTGTGGATGTATGGGTATTAAATTTATTTCATTATCATGACATATAATTTGAAACGAGTATAATCTAAAATGAGTGTTGATGGGATCGCATACTGTTTTGGGAATTATATATGGATATTATCTCTGAAATACACACTCACACACACTCTGTCTCTCTGTCTCCGTCTCTCTCTCTCTCACCTTTTATCGTCCTGCTTATAGTCATAGTATATCCTGGTGAAGGATTCGTATTTTTATATTTTCAATACTTTATTGGACTTGCCTCTGTACTTAAGTTCTAATGAGTGCCCTATTTCAATATATTATAATTATGTGTAACAAGTATGTGTACCATTTGACAATGTGTAGATGTTTATCTTTATGACTTATTAAGTTTGGTTGTGTTATTTTTCTTGGCTTTGTTGTTGTTCTTGTTCTTGTTGTTGTTGTTTGTCTGTTTTTCTCTTTTTTATCATCTTTTGTTGGTTTGGTTTTTTCTTCTCTTTTGTTTGTTTGTTTGTTTTGGTTAGGGTTTTTTGGAGGGTGGGGGTAGGGGTGGGGTATTTTTAGGATTTTCTTTTAATTGCTTGCTTTGGGGGGGGGGGGGGGGGGGGGGGTTGTTGGGGAGGAGCTGTTTTGAAAAGGGTTATTTCCCCTTGTTTTTATTGTGAGACTGTATAAGTATTGGGTTATTATTATTAAGATGTATCCCTAACGGGCGGGGACTGGATGTAAAAAAGCACATGTGTGCTTATTCATTATCCTCGAAATAAAAGAATTTTTCATTTCTCTCTCTCTCTCTCTCCTCTCCTCTCCTCTCCTCATGCCCTTTCTCTAGTCTAATTCAATAGATTTTATCGTGGATGTTGTTTTTATTGCAGTTAGAGATGAGATTATTAGTACTATTATAAGCGATACTGTTTTAGTTTGATATTGTTTTAGTTTGATAGCCCAGTTGATTATGGGCTTTTGTATTTTGTATGTATAGGGGTTTTACTTGTTGGAATAATTGGTTTTGTTTGTTTTGTTATTATTTTTCTATTTGATTGAAGGTGTATTTCCCCTTCCCCCTTGATACTCCTCCCCCACCCCCCATCCTTTCCAATGCTTTTCTGTTATCATCGTTATGTTGTTGTCTCATGGTGATGGGGATTATTTGTTATATTGTTGTCTCATGGTGATGGGTGATTGTTGTTATTCTTGTATCTCTATTATAATAATCGTTATTATTGTCTTATTTGACTTATCTTGCTTGTTTCGTAGTTATTGTGTGAATATATTATTTTTTTAAAAAGCGCTATTTGAAGAGTATGAGCGCATAAAAGCACACGTTTGCTGGGTGCAGGAGAGGAGGGAGGTCATTGAAGGCAATATTGTCAGTAATGACGAATGCCTAGTATTTTCTAATGTTTTGTTCCTGTACCTTTTTATTATCTAAAGTATAAACTTGAAAGAATGGATGAAACAGTAGGTGAAGTAATTTGTTTGTCCTGACGTTTTATGATTTTCTTTTTTAAATTCTTAAAACATTCTTGATTTAAATGTGTGTGTGGACGTGAGCGCGCACGCGCGCAGGTGTGTATGAGCATCAGTATATGTGTGCGTGTATATGTATATGTGGTAATTTGTATTTTTCAATGTATTACCTTAATCGATTTTCCTCTTTACTGGTTTAATTTAATGGGTAAGTATGCAATAATGTAGTATTTCAATATGATCATTAAGAAATTTGTTTTTAGATAGATGGCTTGATGAAAAAAAAGCAAATGCATTGCTTATTCAATGTACCATCTGGAAATAAAATTTTGACCTGACTTGACTTGACACACACACACACACACACACACACACACACACACACACACACACACACACACACACACACACACACACACACACACACACACACACACACACACACACACACACACGTGCAATGAAGCAAAAACGCTGTTTGACCCAGGCCATACTCCTCGTGTGTTGGTTAACCTGTCTTGTTGTTGTCAGAACATTTGAACCGAAACCAGCTGCCGGCAACCACGCTAAGCGGACCATGGGTTATTTATTCATTCCCACTGATGCTAACAGCCATGTTCCCTCAGCCGCTGTAACCGCTGTAACCGCTGCTGCTGCTGCTGTGGCAAACTCCTCCCCTTCAAGACTGCCCCCCCCCCCTCCCCCCCCGGGCACTTCACTTCCTGGGCTGGCCTTCAAAACTGATTCATCCTCGGAATTTTGGAGGGGTACTTTTTTCTCTGGAATGCGATGACGTTGATAATGATGTTACTTCAGGGTGAGCTCTTGGGCTCTGGCGTTGTGCTGGGCGCCGCTGATAGGGCAGGCCTGACGTCATGGCTAGTGCAGCCTCCACTGATTGTGGTCACAGTGAAGTGTGACCTGGTCATTGCTGGGCTGGTTTTAGTGTAATTCCTCGACCAGAGGACTGAGGTTCCCCAATGGGGAGATGAACGATGCCTATGCTATATAAATTCCATATATTATTATTATTATTATTATTATTATTATTATGCCACCGTTATGACCCCACCCCTTAGGTAGCCGTATTCCGACTTTAGGAACGGTGTCTGAACACCACACCTGTGTGCATGCTGGGTGCTGTTTCTGTCATCCCTTCCACCTGGCACACAATGGCCTACTCTTCCAAAAGGTGAAAGGGATTGTTAACGTGTGTGCAAGATGTTCTGCGTGCTTTCGCACATGGGGCCTGGGTTTATAGTGTCATCCAAAGGACACTGACATTCAGTTCAACATGCTCGTCAGGCTGGGAAGAACGGGTGAGGCTGGGAATTGAACCCAAAACCTCAAGGTTTACTTGCTGGCAGGCTCACGTCTTAGCTATCTTACTTTAAACATGGTTTAATGTTCTCTTTAACATGAAAACCGCCTTAGATTACACAGATTCAAAATCCGTTTCCACCGACACAACTGGCCTACCCTTGAGAAAGGCGGAGCGGGTTTTAACGTGTGCGCAAGATGTTCTGCCATCGTTCGCACACTGGACCTCGGCTAGTAGCCTCATCCGAAGAAATGTTTGGAGTAGTGGAGTCGACGCTGAGGTTTTCTCCTGTCAACTATTAGTGCCTTGGTGGAAGTTCAAGCCTTTGCGTCAGGTGGGGAGCGCAACGCCCTGCAATGCCCTGTGATTTCTTTCCTTGCTCTGTTTCTTGCCAGTTCCCAGCAGTATTTTCCTTTTTGTTAGGGATGTATGACTCTTGAGTGAGAGAAGGCCGTCTCTGTTTTCCTCCATCACGCTTTCCTTGGCATTCTTCATGTTCTGCCAGTCTCCTGGTTTCAGCGGATGTGTCTGTATTTTCCTCCATCACGCTTTCCTTGGCATTCTTCATGTTCTGCCAGTCTCCTGGTTTCAGCGGCTGTGTCTGTATTTTCCTCCATCACGCTTTGATTTTCTTTTCTCAGGGGTCTGCTTTCTTTCCGGTACCTAGAGTGCACAGTTATTGACCCCTGCTGCTGCTGCTGCTCCTGCTGCTGCTGCTCCTCCTCCTCCTCCTCCTACTACTACTACCACTACTGCTGCTGCTGCTGCTGCTGCTGCTGCTGCTGCTACTACTACTTTTTCTTCTACCATGACTACCGCTACTTCTATTTCTGGTGTGTTTGCTGCTGGTGCTGCTTTTTCACTGCTACTACTGTTACTTCAGCTGCCGTTGCTGCTGCTGTATTTGTAATGACAATTCTGTGAAGGGGCCTTGTCTGGGATGGGATGCTTGCTGGCCAGTCTCGGGCCCCGCGCTGCTGATGGTGGTGTGCAGGACTGGGTCCACAGCATGCTTCAGTCTCTACAGTGCCAGACAACCTCCCTCCTCTCTCTCCTCCCCTCCCTCCCTCCCTCCCTTCCTTCCTTCCTTTCTCTCATGCACACGCACACACACGCACACACACAAACACCATCACACGCGCGTGTGGGTGCGCAGGCAAACACATGTGCGTGTATGTGCGTGTGTGCGTGCGTGCATGTACACGTTTGTCTGTAAAACGTAAAACAGGAAAAAAAAATTGGCTTTTATTTCTGCAAGCTAAAGAAGAAGAAAGGCAATGCGTTATTGGCTCCTCCTCCTACCTCATCATCCCTTTTACACCCCCCTCACACACACACACACTTACACACACACACACACGTACACACACACACACACACACACACACACACACACCCCTACCTTATGCACTGTTGGCCTTCTGTGTGTGTGATGTGGATGGTAACTTCACTGTCATAACCTGTCACCGCCGTCACTCACACACACACACTCACATACACACTCACACATACTCACATACACATACACACTCACATACACACACTCACATACACACTCACGCACACACTCACATACACACTCACACACACACTCACACACACATACACACTCACATACACACACTCACATACACACTCATATAAACACTCACACACACACACTCACACACACACTCACACTACACACTCACACACACACACAACTCACACACACACTCATATACACACACGCACACACCACTCACACACACACACACTCACACACACACACACTCTCTCACACACACACACACTCACACACATACACACACTCTCACACACACACACACTCACACACGCACACTCACATACACACGCACACACACACTCATATACACACTCACACTCTCACACATACACATACACTCACACACACTCTCACACACACTCACACACACACAACACACACACACACTCACACACACGCACACGCACACTCACACACACACTCTCACACACACATTCACACACACACACTCACACACACAAACACACTCACACTCACACACACACACCTCACAAACACACACACTCGCACACACACACTCCACACACACACACACACACTCTCTCTCTCAAACACACACACTCACATACACTCACACACACACACACACACACACACCACACACACACACACACACACACACACACACACACACACACACACACTCGTCTAATATCACTTTAAGTGAACAGACGTAAAATTGAAGACACACACACACATATACACACATACTCATACACACACTCACACACACACACACTCACACACACACTCTCACACACACACTCACACACACACACCACACACACTCACACGCACACACACACCCACACACACACTCACGCACACACACACACACTCACACACACACACACACGTACACACACACACACACACGTACACACACACACACACGTACACACACACACACACACCACAACACGTACACACACACACACACACACACACACACACACACACACACACACACCCCTACCTTATGCACTGTTGGCCCTCTGTGTGTGTGATGTGGATGGTAACTTCACTGTCATAACCTGTCACCGCCGTCACTCGCACACACACTCACATACACACTCACACACACACACTTTCACACACACACACACTCACACACACACACTCACGCACACACACACACTCACACACACTATCACACACACACTCACACACACACACTCACATACATACACATACACTCACACACACACACACTCACATACACACACACTCACACACACTATCACACACACACTCACACACACACACTCACATACACACACACACTCACACACACACTCACATACACACTCACACACACACACACACACTCACACACACACACACACACACACTCACACACACACACACACACACACACACACACACACACCTATGCAGCCTCACACGCAGATGCTCGCGTTCGGACTGGATTGGATGGTGGCGCGCGTTCGTTCCGTTGTCACAGAGAAAAGAAACACACACTGGCCATACACTGTCGGCCCACACACACACACACGCTGCTGCATTGATTTCTCTCCCTTTCTCTCGGGGGGGGGGGGGGGGCACAAAGTGTTTGACAAGTTGGGCCTTTTGTTCTTTCCTGTTGTTTAGAGTGAACTTTGTGCCGGTGGTTGTTTGGGGACTGGCTGTCTGGTCTGCCTAATGACAAACTGATGTCCTCCCTGACTCCACTCCTCCCACCACACACCAGGTCCCCCTTGCGTGATGCTGACAGAGTTGTGGGCCCTATATTTTGAACAGTTATGTTTAGTTGTGCTTGGGAACCGAATTGTCTCCCTCTTGACAAAAAATGGTGATGTGTAGGAATGATTTCTTGGAGTCACGTAATGTGCGTTGTATATAAATGATCTCATGGAGTCACATGCTGTGCGCTGTATACAAGTGATCTCATGGAGTCACATGCTGTGCGTTGTATACAAGTGATCTCATGGAGTCACATGCTGTGGACGGTGTACAAATGATCTCATGGAGTCACATGCTGTGCGTTGTATATAAATGATCTCATGGAGTCACATGATGTGCGCTGTATACAAGTGATCTCATGGAGTCACATGCTGTGCGTTGTATACAAATGATCTCATGGAGTCACATGCTGTGCGTTGTATACAAATGATCTCATGGGGTCACATGCTGTGGACGGTGAACAAATGATCTCATGGAGTCACATGCTGTGGGGTGAACACATCAGCGACTTGCTCATCAGGCCATGGACAGAAGGAGTGCTGGCCTGACAGGTAAGTGGGGGTGGGAGAGACGGGCCATGAGAAGGAAAAGCAAGAATGGTTTCTGCCAAACCCTCTCTTCTAACAGGGCCGAGGATACTGCAGTCAGAGCAAGAAGAACCATTTCAGACAGCTTGCTTCAGTAACCACAGTTAGTTAGTCAGCAATCAAACCAAAACTTATCATCCCCCCCTCCACCATCACCACCACCACCCCTCAAAAAAAAGAAAAATCCAAACAAACGAACAAACAAACAAAAATCCAAAACAAACCTTGCCGTAGTCAGGTCGTTAATTAGGCAGTAAAAACAAGAATATTTCTTTGGGAAAGCTTTCTTTCCGTGACGTGTGACGTCATGATTACAGCAGTCAAGCAAAGAATTCTTTGTTCAAAACACTCCCCATGATAACGTCATGACTTGATTAGTCAAACGCGCGCACACACACACACACACACACACACCCTCGAACAACATGCATGGTTGTCAACATTGAGCCACTGTTGTTGTTGTTGTTGTTGTTGTTGTTGTTGCTGTTTGTGACTGACTAGGACAGGCTGGGAGTGTTGTTGATGTCCATTTCAGAGGTCCTCAGAGCTTGCTGAGCATGAACACTGTGATGTGTGGTGGACCAAGAAACAGAGGATGCTGTAGTCAGGAGAGCGTATCGGGAAAGGCAATGCAGAGATGGTGCAGGGAATTGCTGTCAAGATCAAACTAGCTTTAAGAGAGAGAGAGAGAGAGAGAGAGAGAGAGAGAGAGAGAGAGAGAGAGAGAGAGAGAGAGAGAGAGAGAGAGAGCGAGAGAGAGAGAGAGAGAGCGAAGAGAGAGAGAGAGAGAGAGCGAGAGAGAGAGAGAGAGCGAGAGAGAGAGAGAGAGAGAGAGAGAGAGAGAGAGAGAGAGAGAGCAAGACAGACAGACAGACACACACACAAACACACACACACGCACAGAGTCTTGGGGCATTGGTAAGGGTTTTTTGGGGGGTCTGCTTTTTGTTTTGTTTTTTGTCATTTAATAATAATAATAAATGGAACTTATATAGGCTATATCTTGCAAAGACAAATCAAAGCGCATGCATTCACCTAATCTGACACAGTCATGCAATCAATGATAAATAATCAATAGTTTAAACAAACAGATATTACAAACATGGTGCGCTGTAGACAAAATCTATGAAATAAAATTTCAATAGTCAAAATTAATGTTATTGAAAAGCACACACACACTCACACACGTCATATACTTTAGCAGGGTGATAGGACATGGGTTAGTGAAGGTGGGATAGTTCTGATATGAAACAGGAGGGGGAAATCTTAGGTTTGAAATAAATATGTCTTGAGGCTGGATTTAAAAGTGTCATAACTAGGTTTCTGGCGAAGAGAGAGAGGGAGCTCATTCCAGGTCGATGGACCCGAAATAGAGAAAGAGCAGCTACTAGCGGTGGATTGGTTGAATCTAGATATTCGTAGGCACAGGGTATCTGCAGCAGAGCGGAGGGAATGTGGAGTGTACAGGTTAAGACATTCACAGAAGTAGGAGGGTGCAGTTTTGTGGAGACATTTGTAACAGAGGGTACTGATCTTATAATTTACTCTCTGTGGCACAGGCAGCCAGTGGAGAGATTGCAAGAGAGGGGTAGTGTGCTCAGATTTTTTTTCTTTCTGAGAACTAGTCGAGCTGCGGAGTTTTGTATACGTTGAATGGAGTGGATAGATGATGCTGGCAGACCAGACAAAAGAGAATTGCAATAGTCCAGACATGAAAGAATGAGAGAAGTGACAAGTTTGGCTGTTGCATCGGTGGACAGGTACTTTGGAATTGCACTAATTCACTGTAATTGATAGTAGCACGACTGACAGGTCTGGGTGATGAATTTTTGCATAGAGAGTGTGTTGTCAATAACAACACCTAGATACTTCGCAGCAGTGGGTAGAGGGACTGATGTATTGCCTAGCTCTGTTGAAGCTGTTGTAATGGAAGAGAGTTTGTGTTTGGTCCCTATGAGCATGGCTTCGGTTTTATCTGCATTTAGCTGTAATTCGTTCTGTGTCATCCAGATTTTAATATCTTCAAAGCAGTTGGCCATATTTGTCAGGAGAGAAGGCAGATTTTCAGGAGTAACACTGCTTTGAATCTGAGAGTCATCTGCGTAAAATTGATGGTTGATTTGATGACGGTTTATTATATGTGACAGTGGGGCAGTGTAACTTGCTTGTTTTATCTGTTTAAAATGTTGTCGCTATTCCTATTGTTTTTGAGGTTTCGTATTATATATATATTATATAGTATTATATATATATATATATATATATATATTATATATATATATATATATATTTTATCTAATGTTGATTTTAATTGAGTCGTTCATTTCTACATTTGGCAATACAAAGTGACGGTCACCCCCTTGCCATCATCCCTCACAGTGCCACCACCGCCCCCAGGCTGAAGGCTGACAGCCCTCACTGCAGTGAGTCACAGAGAGAGAGGGGGGGGGGGGGGGGTGCTGCAAAGCTTTGGTCATGAATGATGCAGGCTGCCTAACAACACCCCTCTGCTGCTGCCGCTGACTGGTGGGGATGGTGCTGCTGTAGGCACAGGACCGCTTTCGGCTGCGTGTCAGAGAGAGAGAGAGAGAGAGAGAGAGAGAGAGAGAGAGAGAGAGAGAGTGTGTGTGTGTGTGTGTGTGTGTGTGTGTGTGTGTGTGTGTGTGTGTGTGTGTGTGTGAGCGTGTGAGCGTGTGAGCGTGTGTGTGTGATACTTATTCCATAGAGCCCACGTCACATTGACAGTTTAAAAGAGATCAACACTGCAGTTTCGGGTTTCAGATTTTGCAGATGAGAGATCAAAATGAAACATTACAGCTCTGCTGCATCCTCTCAAAAATCTGTGTACTTTCAGAATGCTTGCATCCTCGACCTTTCAGACTGTGTGTACGAACAGTAGCACACGCAAAATATCACCATTGGTGAACCTCGGGAATCTAGCTGAGGAACGCAAACCCCCTCGCCCCTCCCCCACCCAGAAAAAAACGGAAAAAACCCACAAAACTGTGTGTACAGAAAGGGAATTACGGCATTTGCAGATCTGCATACACACTTCAACCTGGAAGATAGAACAAATCCCCTACCTCACTTTAAAAAACCCACCACAGAACAACTACCTTAATCGTCCACCTGCTGCTGCGAGTCACACCTTTCACCTACACCCTCAGGCTGTGAAGGGTAGACGCTGGCTGGTGTTTCCTAGCGGTCACTGTCAGCCGTGGACCTGCGCAGAGCGGAGTCAGCTGAAGCGGGACGTCCGTCAGGCCAGTGTCGCCACACTGCCTGCAGGGTCATGTCATCTGTTCAGTTTGGGGCGAGGTGTCTTGGTCTGGTGTGAGCCAGTCAGTGTGTGCCACATGCCCCATCTGCTGCCCTGCAGTCAGTGGTGCAGCAGCGGGGTGACGGCCTGTGTGGTCTGCCTCACCAGCAAAGACGACCATGCAATCACAACGAGGCTTGCTGCCGCTGATGAGTTCTCCTCTCAGCAGGACGAAATTCTTACTGGCGGTAACAACGTGACCACATGAGAGCCCGAGTTGGCCGCTTTCAGCAACAAAGGGAATGCACATCTATAGCTGACTGATGGTTTCATCAAACGAATAATTGACTACAGAGGCAGAGGCACAAAACCCACGCCTTAAAAAGGCACTGATTTTCCAGTTGGATATGTTTTGAGCAGCAGCAACAACATAAAAACAAAACAAAGCAAAACAAGGCAAAGATTGGCTAGGCAACAACACCCCCTCTCCCCATCCCCGCTGTAGCCACCCCCATGCAACCCACTTGGTTGAGTATTTAGAACAGAGCAACCCTTTCACACCTTTCCTATAGCTCGTGCTAGCACGCTGATAAAAGCCAAGCAAACCAAAGAGCACACACAAGGCGACAAAGGAAGCACTCTATGATAAAACAGACACATCCCTGACACCCCACACCCCGACACCCTACACCCTACACCCCACACCCCGACACCCCACACTCACATTTTGATTGATGCTGCAAAACGCCAGGGAAAACCTTGATGTGGCCTTTGCCATCGGCTGGACAAAGAACACCACAAACCCCTTAGGCAAAGTCTGCACAAGGACATAGAAGGCGAAGTCTGCACAAGGACATAGAAGGCAAAGTATGCACAAGGACATAGAAGGCGAAGTTTGCACAAGGACATAGAAGCATGTATCCATATATGTATGTATGTATCTATGTATGTATGTATGCATGCATGTATGCATGTATGTAATGTATGTATGTATGCATGCATGTATGCATGTATGTAATGTATGTATGTCCTTGAAAAATTAGTTCTTAAACAGCTCAACAACCTCCTTCTCTCCAACAATCTTCTTCCTGAGTTTCAGTCTGCTTTTCGCATCAACCACAGCACTGAAACCACACTAGTACACACTTTAAACACGCTTCTACCCGCTTCTGACTCAGAGAAAATATCCCTTCTCACTCTACTCGACATATCTGCAGCCTTCGACACTATAGACCACTCTATTCTTCTCTCCCGTCTTCAAAAACGTTCGGTGTTACTGGCACAGCCCTCACCTGGTTTAATTCATATCTTACTGACCGATTCAAGACATCTGCAGTAAACAAGATTCAATCAATACCTGCCAAACTGGAAAGCGGAGTCCCACAGGGATCAATTCTAGGCCCTGTTCTGTTCACTCTTTACACTGCCCCCACTGTCACACATAATACACCGTCATCAAATCAACCATCAATTTTACGCAGATGACTCAGATTCAAAGCAGTGTTACTCCTGAAAATCTGCCTTCTCTCCTGACAAATATGGCCCACTGCTTTGAAGATATTCAAAACTGGTGACACATAACAAATTACAGCTAAATGCAGATAAAACCGAAGCCATGCTCGTTGGGACCAAACACAAACTCTCTTCCATTACAACAGCTTCAACAGAACTCGGCAATGCATCAGTCCCTCTACCCACTGCTGTGAAGTATCTAGGTGTTGTTATCGACAACACACTCTCTATGCAAAATTTCATCACCCATACCTCTCAGTCATGCTACTATCAATTACGGTGTATAAGTGCCATTTGAAAGTACCTGTCCTCTCATGCAACATCCAAACTTGTCACTTCTCTCATTCTTTCACGTCTGGGCTATTGTAATTCTCTTTTGGCTGGTTTGCCAGCATCATCTATCAACTCCATTCAACGTATACAAAACTCCGCAGCTCGACTAGTTCTCAAAAAGAAAAAATCTGAGCACATTATCTCTCTCTTGCGATCTCTCCACCAACTGCCTGTGCCACAGAGAGTAGATTATAAAATTAGAACCCTCTGTTACAAATGTCTTCACAAAACTGCACCCTCCTACCTCTGTGAATGTCTTAACCTGTACACTCCTTCACGTCCCCTCGCTCTGCTGCAGATACCTTTTGCCCACAAATACCTAGATTTAACCAATCCACCGTTGGCCGCCGCTCTTTCTCTATTTCGGGTCCATCGACCTGGAATGAGCTCCCTCTCTCTCTTCGCTAGAAACCTAGTTATGACACTTTTAAATCCAGCCTTAAGACATATTCATTTCAAACCTAAGATTTCCCCCTCCTGTTTCATATCAGAACTATCCAACCTTCACTAACCCATGTCCTATCACCCTGCTAAAGTATATGACCTGTGTGTGTGTATGTGTGCTTTTGAAAAAACATTTGACTATTAAAATTTTATTTCATAGATTTGGTCTGCAGCCTACCATGTTTGTAATATCTGTTGTTTAAACTATTTATTGTTTGTCATTGGTTGCGTGACTGTGTAAGAATAGGTAGAATGCATGCCCTTTGATTTGTCTTTGCAAGATATAGCCCTATATAAGTTATATTTATGTATGTATGTATGTATGTATGTATGTATGTTCTTATCTGTGTTTGCATCACATCAGGCATCATGTTACATGTTAACCGGTTTGTTGCCATACCTCTTTCTAGATTGTTCTCGGCTCTTATTGAGGTGCGAAGCTATTCTGTGTGATGAAAGAAGTGCCGCTGCTGTTGCTTTTCTTCATGTCCTGTTCTTCGTTCACAAGTTGCTATGTATTTCAAGTAGACCATGATTGGCAGAAGTTAAACTTTCATACATTGCTACTTTGTGCTTGATTTAACTGGGATTTAATACTGACTAATGCCCTTACAATAGGATAAACAAATGCAATTGCAAAAACTGAAAGAGAAAGAAAATAAGTAGAAAATCAGGAGGAGAAGAAGGAGGAGGAGAAGGGGGAAGAAGGAATTGCGAGAAGATTGCGAAGAAGAAGAAGAAGAATTGCAAGAAGAATTGCAAAGAAGAATTGCGAAGAGGAAGAAGAAAAAGAATTACGAAGTTGAAGAAAAGATAGGAACAGTAAAGAAGAAGAAAAATGAAACACCACATAAAAACCCCACGAGACAAACAAACAGTCTAATTGGGAGAAAAGCGAAAGAGTTTTAATGCAGCATTGTGTATGTAATACCAAACCTTAGAAAGAGTTTTAATGCAGCATTGTGTATGCACTACCAAACCTTAGAAAGAGTTTTAATGTAGCATTGTGTATGCACTACCAAACTTAGAAAGAGTTTTAATGCAGCATTGTGTATGTACTACCAAACCTTAGAAAGATTTAATGTAGCATTGTGTAATGTACTACCAAACCTTAGAAAGAGATTTAATGTAGCATTGTGTATGTACTACCAAACTTAGAAAGAGTTTTAAATGTAGCATTGTGTATGCAACAAACCTTAGAAAGAGTTTAATGTAGCATTGTGTATGTACTACCAGAACTTAGAAAGAGTTTTAATGTAGCATTGTGTATGACTACCAAACCTTAGAAAGAGTTTAATGTAAGCATTGTGTATGCACTACCAAACCTTAGAAAGAGTTTTAATGCAGCATTTGTATGTACTACCAAACTTAGAAAGAGTTTTAATGTAGCATTGTGTATGCACTACCAAACCTTAGAAAAGAGTTTTAATGTAGCATGTGTATGTACTACCAAACCTTAGAAAGAGTTTTAATGTAGCATTGTGTATGTACTACCAAACCTTAGAAAGAGTTTCAATGTAGCCTTTTGTATGTACTACCAAACCTTAGAAAGAGTTTTAATGTAGCATTGTGTATGCACTACCAAACCTTAGAAAGAGTTTTAATGTAGCATTGTGTATGTACTACCAAACCTTAGAAAGAGTTTCAATGTAGCCTTTTGTATGTACTACCAAACCTTAGAAAGAGTTTTAATGTAGCCTTTTGTATGTACTACCAAACCTTAGAAAGAGTTTTAATGCAGCATTGTGTATGCACTACCAAACCTTAGAAAGAGTTTTAATGTAGCATTGTGTATGTACTACCAAACCTTAGAAAGAGAAAGAGTGTCTTAATGTTGACGCACACCACCCCTCCCCCTTCTCTGTCTGTCTGTCTGCCTGTCTGTCTGTCTGCCTGTCTGTCTGCCTGTATGTCTGCCTGCCTGCCTGTTTGTCTGTCTGCCTGCCTGCCTGCCTGCCTGCCTGCCTGTCTGCCTGCCTGCCTGCCTGTCTGTCTGTCTGTCTGTCTATCTGGCTGCCTGTCTGTCTGCCTGCCTGTCTGTCTCTCATTGCCATAATTGACTTTGCTTGCCTGTCTGTAAACGTGTGTGCATGCGAGCGTGACATAAGGTGTTTGCGCACAGAAACGCGTGTACCCACGCGAGCGTGCCTGTGCGTGAGTGTGTGCGGCATTGAAAGGTCCTAGCGGAGATTGTTCCCTGCGCTCAGCTTCGCTGCGGCATTGACAGCATTGTTGTCTGACCGCAGTCCCCCGCGCTGCTTGGGAAGGGAAGAGAGAGCAGAACACAAAATGGTATGTGTGTGTGGTGCGTGCGTGCGTGCGTGCGTGCGTGCGTGTGTGTGTGTGTGTGGTGCGTGCGTGCGTGCGTGTGTTGTGTGTGTGTGTGCGTGTGTGTGTGCATGTGCGTGTGTGCGTGCATGTGTGTGTGAGAGAGAGAGAGTGCAGGAGAGAGAGGGTGCATGAGAGAGTTCAAGGAGAGGAGGTTGGTAAAAAGCTGAAGCCCATCCCGAGGAATCAGGGAAAGGCAAATGCCCTGGAGCGAAGCGGAGGACATGGGAAGCCACAGAAAGCTGCAATGTTCTTCTGGGATGCCCTGACTGACCACCCGGCTCCGTGCACCCCGCCCCTCTGTTTAGTGACCTTCACACTGCCTTCCTGCACCAAGGAAAAGTCACTGGTGTCCACAGCCAAGGGACATAAGTCATGCATCGACTCGTGCCCCTTGTTTTAGACGAAAGTCACCTTCTTTATTTCTCGTCTGATGACTCGTGTCAATCTCACCTCTTGTTGGCGAGGTGGTTGTCTTGTTTTCTCTCTGTGGGTGCAGGCCTACCTGGCGTTAACATCTCTGTGGAATTACTCCTGTAGGACAGTGGTAGTTATGACATTGATTCATTCGTGATCATTGTGTTGGAAGTTTCATCTCCTTTGATCATTGATTTTTCTGGAGTATGGTTGATCCTACATTTCTAAGTAAAACCCAGCCAACTCTCAGATGTTTGAACACAAACACACACACACACACACGCGCGCGCGCGCGCGCGCGCGCGCTTTTCTCTTTCTTTCTGTCATCTTGTCTTCACCAACCAAAAAAAATCTTTCGTGGCAAGCAGAAGTGTTACCCACCGAGAAAAGGGCACACCCAACATTTTCCCAGGAGGACCAGGAAGGACAGAGAGGAGACAGAGAGAAACAGCCACAGCTCTTTTCCACAAGCCCACAGTCACGCCTGGCTGGTGTGTTCAACAAAAGGCATTCACACTGCAATGAGGTCTGAGTCAAAAGACACTCTCCTGCTCAAACCGAAAGCATCTGAAAAAGACCTTGGAAAGAAAGAAAACGGCAAGACTGGGACAGAGCTTCTTTCACACCCACCCCGGGTAACACGGCATTCCCAGCTGCAGCACAACTGAACCTAGATAGAGGGAATGGGAAAAGCGAAGTGTTCTTTCCACAGAAGCTGTTCTAATCAACGAAAGAAACAGGGGCTCACGCTGAAATGCCGCAACATGTTTTCTTACAAGCTTTCTGAAACTGGTTGAAATTTGCATGGGTATAAAGGAGAGAGAGAGAGGAGAGAGAGAGAGAGAGAGAGAGAGAGAGACAGAGACAGAGAGAGAGGCAGAGACAGACAGAGACAAAGACAGACAGAGACAGAGGCAGAGACAGAGAGATGGGCGGGGAAAAGCGAGGGATTATGTATTTAGCAGCTGAAGAAAAGTGTGTGTTTAGTTTATTTATTCATGTGATCGTTTTGTAAAATGTGTTATCCAATCCCATCGGCACAATACGGCCTACTCTTTCAGAGGGCGAAATAAGTTGTAACTGTCGCAAGATGCTCTGCGTGCGTTCGCACACGGGACGTTGGTTTATAATCTCATACGAAGGACTGGAGAGAGAGAGAGAGAGAGAGAGAGAGAGAGAGAGAGAGAGAGAGAGAGAGAGAGAGAGAGAGAGAGACGCAAACGCAAACGCAAACGCAATTTTATTTCACGAGGGTAATAGATTAAGTAACAAGACTTTTTTTCATCCAGCCCTCAAAATGAAAAGAAAAGAAAAGAAAAGAAAAGAAAAAGCTGCAAGAAAAACAAAAGCATAATTATGATACATATAAAAGTACACGCACATTGATATCAACAAATACACGAGAGAGAGAGATAGAGACAGAGACAGACAGACGGACAGACAGACAGACAGACAGACAGACAGACAGGCAGGCAGACAGACAGATAGATAGACAGACAGACAGAACAGAGGGACAGATAGACAGTCTGAGATAGAGACAGAGATAGCGAGACAGAGAGAGGAACAAGAAGTATGGAAAGCGGAAATAAGTGTTGTATTAATACATCTTGGGAAGGAGATATGTTGTATCACATTGTTTCATCAAAAGATCTTGATACATTGTTTTAAATTTTTTCAGATTAGTTTCATTTTTTAGTTGATAGGGAAGCCTATTCCACAGCCAGCCCCCCGAATATGCTAGACTTGATTTGAATAGTGTTATCTTAGGTAGAGGTAGATTAATCAAATGAGAGTGTCTAAAATCATTTACTGTGAAGATGCTTTGTAATCAAGATGGGGCATTTCCATGCAAGATCTTATGCATCAAAACTCCTTTATGGAAAAGAAGCTTGGACTTAAGGGGAAGAATATTAATATCTGAATGGTCAGCAACTGTTAAAGATGATGATTTATTTAGGATAAGCTTTAGGGCGCTTTATGCACCCTCACTATTAATTTAAGTAAATAATATTATTGCTGGCCATATCCCACAGTGTAGATGCATAATCTATTGCTGTTTGAATATAAGAATAAAAGAATATTTTTCTGGCATGCAGAGTTAGGAAGTTTTTTATCTTACGGAGTTGGTATATTTTTGAGGCAATGTTTTTTGACAGGTTTTGGATGTGAGCAGACCATAATAGGTTGTTGTCCATAGTTATTCCTAAAATTTTGTGATTTGAGACTTCTTCAACTTTTTCATTGCCAATGTAGAGAAATGGTAGATTGCTATTAAGGTTCTGTCGTTTCTGTCTTGTGAAAATAAGCATAAATTTAGTTTTCTTTGGATGAAGGGCCATATGGTTCAAGTGAGTCCATTCCAGAAGTACATTTATATCTTCTTACAAATTGCGAAAGACTTCAAACAAGTTAACATGGTTAATATCAATAGTGGTGTAATCTGCAAATAAATCACAGGAAGCTTTAGTAAATAAGGGAAGATCATTAATGTAAATAGAAAATAATAGGGGACCCAGAATAGAACCCTGTGAGAGAGAGAGAGAGAAGAGAGAGAGAGAGAGAGAGAGAGAGAGAGAGAGAGAGAGAGAGAGAGAGAGAGAGAGAGAGAGAGAGAGAGAGAGAGATGACAAATGCCAGCAGGTGGCGGACGGTTATTCAAACTGCATAGTTAAAAAGAGAAGAGACAAAAGAATCAATCCACTCGGGTTTCAGCTGATTCAAGGTCTTGTTTCGATCCATTGACCGCACAAAGATTTGAACTCGATACCCCGCGCTGACGCTTGCATTATGTAGCGTGGATCCCTTGTTCTGCCAAGCAGAAAGCTGCAAAGGGAAAGGAGTGAGGCCAGCAGGCCTTGACACCAGCCCAGACTGCAGCTGAATGGAAAGCAGCGAGGCGAAGTGAGGCCAACGAGACTGAAAGCCCAACGTAGGGCAGGAATGCACAGCGAAACCAGACACGCCCCAGGAGCGGCTTGGTGCAGGCCATGGATGCTGAGAGGTTAGGAGCAGGCAGTCTTCATGTCTGTGCCTGTCATCAGGCCCTAGCAGTAGATCACAGTGCACTGCGCACCACTCTGACCACTAGGCTACCATCCCCTGCGCGCCTCTCAGCGTCCTGCACCAAGCAGCTCCAGTGCTGTGTCTTGCTTCGCTTTGCATTTCTGTGTGCGTGTGTGCGCGCGCGTCTGTCTGTGTCTCTCCATATAATTACGTGGAATTGCCAATCAGCCCAAATACTGCCCACCCCTCCTTCTCATTACAGGCTACCCCCCCCCCCCATCTGTATCTATCCACCAACTTATCCCTCTTTTCCTCCCTCCCTCCCTCCCTCCTCCCCCCCTCTCTCTCTCTCTCTCTCTCTCTCTCTCTCTCTCTTTGATGTTTTCTATGTCTTGCTTGCTTTTCAGCGTGTGTGTGTGTGTGTGTGTGTGTGTGTGTGTCTGTGTGTGGGCGCGCGCGCGCACGTATGTGCGTGTGTTGTTTTCTATGCAATTCTATGTCATTATGTATATTTTTTCCTTATTATTTATCTGTTTTTTCGAGGGCTGGATGTAAAAAAAGCAGTATAATGCTTAATCTATTACCCTCTGGAAAATAAAATTGTTAAAACAAAAATGTTCAAATTGTTTTCTCTCCCTCCCTCTCTCCATTTATCCATCCATAAACAGAAAGAGGATGTGGGAGTGGAACAGCTTCAAACCTCACATCAAAATAACTACTTTACTGCTTGAATGGTGTGTACATACGCACGTTACACAAGTGTGTACCAGCGCGCGTACGTGTGTGTGTGTGTGTGTGTGTGTGTGTGTGTGTGTGTGTGTGTGTGTGTGTGTGTGTGTGTGTGTGTGTGTGTGTGTGTGTGTGTGTGTGAGTGTGCCTGTGGTGACTAAGCCTTTTTGTCAATTCTATTTGTGTTCTTTTAGGATTGGTTTGTTTTGCACATGGTATAACTGCAATACAAGTGAAAGGGACGAAGGGGAGTGGTAACAAGTAAAGGAGAAAACAAAAAACATATCAATTGTCCAGTAATACAACACATTCAAATACGTAACATACGACTAAGAGCGTCATCATTATCATCCTCAACAACACATTCATGGCCAAGGAAAAACATGGCTATGGATGGCTACCATCCAAACACTCAACTTCATCATCTTCATCACCTTCAATATAGCTGTTTATGCTATAAGTTAACATTCATAAAGGTGAAGTCTCAGTCACTTCTCAAGTTTACATCAGCATAGACATAATGGGCTCCTTTTCAGCATTACTTTCTTTGCCAATACAATTACACGCACACACATACACACACGCACACACACACACAAACACACGCACGCACGCACGCGCGCGTGCACGCACACACACACACACACACACACACATACACACACACTTTTAAGCATTTCAAAAGCAGTGTTAAACACCATGAACACATCTTTACCCGGAACTAAAATTGATAAGACACATCAACACCAACATTAAGTTTCAGCCAGTTCTTTCTTTCTTTTGTTTACCGCATGAAAAATGTACCTTGAGACACCATGCATTTGTTTGGAATTTGACACTTGTAATAACATGTGGATTGGGGTTGTAGCTAACCCCCCAAGAAACTTGGCTTTTGAATCAGAATATGCAGGACACACAAACAGAAAATGATGTTCGTCTTCCTTTGCTGACTTGCAAAGTGCACAAGATTTCCTCTGGGGAAATTGCTAAAACGATGTACATTTGCATTAATAGGGAGAACATTAAATCTAGCTTGTGAGATGGCGACTCTAAAACAGTAGGTATCCATGTCAGACACGTACTTTTCTTTTTCAAAAATGATTTTAAAAGATCTGTGATTGTCATATCTGTCACGGTCTCTTATAGTGCCAGACCATTCTTGTATGTATAGATCAACCAGTCTCTGCTTAAATAGTCTTAGAAACACTTTGACCTGACCAACACCCTGCTGCAACCAAACAAAGCTAAATCCTGTCTTACATAAAATTTCCCTGATTTTCGACACCCAACAATCTTTACCCATTATGTCTAATTCTAGTAACATCTAATAATAATGATGATAATAATAATAATAATAATAATAATAAATGGAACTTATATATGATCTGTTGGAAACAAGGTAAATATATCCTCCCTTACATTATACCAAATTATCCTCTCCCGCCCCCCCCCCCCCCCCCTCTCTCTCTCTCTCCTCTCTCTCTCTCTCTCTCTCTCTCTCTCTCTCTCTCTCTCGCCCTCTCCTTTATAAGTGTGAGTGTTTATATTGTATATCGAAATTGTATTGAAATATTCTAAATGATTTTTCCCACTACTATTCTTTTAAGATCTAGGACGATTTATGTAATGTTAAATCACAGTGAGTTCTAATGTGATAGTTGACGATTGATAACTTATATTCATATTATGATTTAATGACTGTGCTCATCTCTTCTCTCTGCGTCTCATTCATCTCTATCTCGTCTATTCCATCATTTCCTCTGTTCCTTCTCTTCTTCTCTCTCTTCTCGATTCTTTATTGTTGTCTTATAGATTTAGTCGTCGTGTTTCATTAGCATCCCGTTGATGCTTTATTCGATTTAATTTTCGTTACTCCCTTGTGACTGTATTGAGATTCGTGAATGTTTATTTTGATATCTGTTTTGAGGACCAATTATTGCTAATTCAAAATGCGGTCTTCTATGATATACTGTATTCTAAGATTTTATGTTACATTGATGCATGGTGTAGTGCGTTGCGACGCGCGCGCGTTGTGTGTGGTCAATGTGTGTTTGTGGTGTGTGTTTACCTGTGCATGGGGAATGAATTGTTCTACATATTTTGGGTTTCTGTTTTATATTGCTGTTGCCTCTAAGACAAGAACTTTTGACGTTTTTTTTGCCAAAATGGAAATATTACGTGGTTTTGTTCTCCTTTATTTTTATGGTTTTTGCTTTGTTTGGTTCTGTTTTGGTTTGGGTTTGGGTTGGTGTTGCTTTTTTGAGGGGGTGTATTCGGTTGTTCCCTCTCCCCTTGTTGTTGCCGTTTTTGTTTTGCTCTTGGTTCTTGCTATTTTTTCGGTTGTTTCTGTGTTTTCTGTTCTGCTTTCTTTCTTACTTGTTGCTACTTTTTTTTTCTCTCTCTCTCTCTTCGGTGATTTTTGTGGGGATTTTTGTGTAGATATTTTTTTCCGTAAGCTGTGTAAGTGTATTGCTATGGGCTTTATTTTATTTTATTATATATATATATTCTTAAGGGTGGGGACTGGGTGTAAAAAAGCACATGGATGCTTATTCATTATTCTCGAAATAAAAGAATTTGTCATTGTCATTGTCATTCTCTCTCTCTCTCTCTCTCTCTCTCTCTCTCTGTATTGTAGTCTAAGGCTGATATGCAATTAAATCATTCTCTCTCTCTCTCTCCTCTCTCTCTCTCTCTCTCCTCTCTCTCTCTCTCTCCTTTTATTGATTTACTCATAGCTATAGTTGTTGTGTATTCTAATGAAGGACATATTCGTACTTTCTATTTTCAATATTATTTTGGGTTTGTTGACTGTACTTGTGATCTAGTGAATGTCCTATTTCAATATCTTATTGTTACGTGTAACAACTATGTGTACTATTCTACAATATGAAGGTGTTCAATTTTATTATCTATAAGTTTGGCTATCTCTCTCTCTCTCTCTCTCTCTCTCTCTCTCTCTCTCTCTCTCTCTCTCTCTCTCTCTCTCTTTGTTGTTATTGCTGTAGTTGTTGTTTTGGGGGGTTGTTTTTGTTGTTGTTTGTTGTTTTTTTGTTTTTGATTTGTTTGGGTTTTTTCTTTGTTTGTTTTTTGTTTTTGGTGTATGTGTGTGTGTGTGTGTGGGGGGGGGGGGGGGGGGTTGGGCGGTGTTGTGTTTTTTGTGGGTTTTTTTTCTTTGTTTGTTTGGTGTTTTTTTTCTTGTTTTTTGTTTGGTTGGTTGTGTGTGGGTGTTTTTTGCGGGGGGGGGGGGGGGGGGGGGGGGGTTGGGGTTTATTTTGTTTTTTGTTTGTCTGGGGTTTTGGGTTTTAAAAAAAAGTTGTTTCCCTTTGTTTCTACTGTTAAGATGTGTCCCTACGGGCGGGGACTTGATGTAAAAAAAGCACATGAGTACTTTTTCATTATCCTGGTAAAAAAAAAGAATTTGTCTCTCTTACTTACAATGTGTAGATGTTGTTTTTATGACTTTATTTGGGGTTTTCCCCCTCTTTATTGTGTGAGTGTATGGGTATTGCGCTTACTTTATCATCATGACATTCAAATTGTATGAGTATAATCAAAAAGTGTTGATGTTGATCGTGTGCTATGTGAGTATTATATATATTTTAGTATTATCCCTGAAACACACACACACACACACACACACACACACACACACACACATTCTCTCTCTCAATGACTGTATAGGTTTAGATTTCTTCTTTTCTTTTTTTCCATGTTTTTATTGTGTGAATGTATGGGTATTGAGTTTTATTTCATTATCATGACATATAATTTGAACGAGTATAATACAAAATGAGTGTTGATGGTGATCGTGTACTGTTTTGGGAACTATATATTGGATATTATCTCTGAAATACACATAAACACTCTCTGTCTCTGTCTCTGTCTCTCTCTCTCTCTCTCACCTTTTATCGTTTTGCTTATAGTTATAGTGTATCCTGATGAAGGATTCATACTTTATATTTTCAATGCTTTATTTGGCTTGTCCGCTGTACTTAAGTTTTAATGAGTGCCCTATTTCAATATCTTATTGTTATGTGTAACAAGTATATGTCCTAGGCCCTGTTCTCTTTACTCTCTACACTGCTCCACTCTCACATATAATAAACAACCACCCTATTGATCATCATTTCTATGCCGATGATACTCAGCTTCAGTGCAGCGATACTGTTGAAAACTTGCCTTCCCTCCTGACAAATATTTCCTACTGCCTTCAAGACATTCAAAACTGGATGACTCAGAACAAGTTACAACTTAATGCCGATAAAACCGAAGCCATGCTCATAGGGACCCAACATAAACTTTCCTCTATCACAAAAACTTCAATAGAATTCAGCAATACGTCAGTTCCTTTGTCCAACTCTGTGAAGTATTTAGGAGTAGTTCTTGACAACACACACTCTATGAAAAAATTCATCACCCAGACCTGCCAGTCTTGCTACTATCAATTACGGCGCGTAAGCGCGATTCGCAAGTATCTGTCCACTGATGCAACTTCCAAGCTTGTCACATCTCTCATTCTTTCACGTTTAGACAACTGTAATTCTCTTTTGGCTGGCCAACCAGCATCATCTATCCACTCTCTTCAACGCATACGAAACTCTGCAGCTCGACTGGTCCTAAGAAAGAAAAAATCTGAACACATCACTCCTCTTCTGCGATCTCTTCACTGGTTGCCTGTCTCACAAAGACTAGAGTATAAAATCAATACCCTCTGTTTCAAATGTCTCCACAAATCTGCACCCTCTTATCTTTGTAACTGTCTTCACCTGTACACTCCATCCCGTTCCCTTCGTTCAGCCGCAGATACTTTGTGCTTTCGAACACCCAGATTCAAACAAACCACTGTTGGCCGTCGCTCCTTCTCTGTTTCTGGTCCATCCACCTGGAATGACCTCCCTCTTTCACTTCGTCAAAAGCCTTCACTTGATTCCTTCAAATCCAGTCTCAAAACACACTTATTTCCTACCTGAGACTTTCCCCCACATATCTGTCCCTAATTTTCAACAGCATCTTTCACCTTCTAAGTGTTGTTCCGTGTGTGTGTGTGTGTTGTGTGTGTGTGTGTGTGTGTGTGTGTGTGTGTGTGTGTGTGTGTGTGTGTGTGTGTGTTGTGTGTGTGTTGTGTGTGTGTGTGTGTGTGTGTTTGTGTGCGTGCGTGTGCGTGCGTAGTGCGCGCGCATGGATTTGAAATCTGTTGCTCATTATGTTTAAGGAGAGTTGCATGCCTGTAAATGATTGAGTGCAAGCGCTTCGATTTGTTGGTTTTTTACAAGATTCAGCGTTATATAAATTCCATATATTATTATTATTATTATTATTATTATTATTATTATTATTATTATTATGATTATTATTATATGTACCATTTGACAATGTGTAGATGTTTATCTTTATGACTTATTAAGTTTGGTTGTTGTTATTTTTCTAGGTTTTGTTGTTGTTCTTGTTGTTGTTTGTTTTTCTCTTTTTTCTTTTTTTTTTTGTTGGTTTGGGGGTTTTTTTCTGATTTTTTAAAAATTTGGTTGGGGTTGTTGTTGGTTTTTTGGCCGGTGTTTTTAGGGTTTTCTTTTATTTATTTTTTTTTTATTGTTGTTTTGTTTTTGTTTTTTTGGGGGGTGCTGTTTTGAAAAGGGTTATTTCCCCTTGTTTCTACTGTGAGAAGGTATAAGTGTTGGGTTATTATTAAGATGTATCCCTACGGGCGGAGACTGGATGTAAAAAAGCACATAAGTGCTCATTCATTATCCTCGAAATAAAAGAATTTGTCATTGTCATTGTCTCCCGTCTTCAGAAAACGTTCGGTGTTACTGGTACAGCCCTCACCTGGTTTAATTCATACCTTACTGACCGATTTCAGACAGTTACAGTAAACAAGATTCAATCAATACCTGCCAAACTGGAATGCGGAGTCCCACATGGATCAGTTCTAGACCCTGTTCTTTTCCCTATTTACTGTGCCCCACTGTCACATATAATAAACCGTCATCTGATCAACCATCATTTTTACGCAGATGACTCTTAGATTCAAAGCAGTGTTACTCCTGAAAATCTGCCTTCTCTCTTGGCAAATATGGCCCACTGCTTTGAAGATATGAAAATTTGGATGACACAGAAAAATTTCAGCTAAATGCAGATAAAACCGAAGCCATGCTCGTAGGGACCAAACACAAACTCTCTCCCATCACAACAGCTTCAATAGAACTCGGCAATACATCAGTCCCTCTATCCACTGCTGTAAAGTATCTAGGTGTTGTTACCGACAACACACTCTCTATGCAAAAATTCATCACCCAGACCTGTCAGTCGTGCTACTATCAGTTACGGCGTATTAGTGCAATTGAAAAGTACCTGTCCACAGACGCAACATCCAAACTAGTCACTTCTCTCATTCTTATTAACCAACACATTAAAGACATACCACACACTTAGCATGGTGACAAGGCATTAACCAACACAGTACAGACATACCACACACTCTGCATAGTGAAAAGGCATTAACTAAGACAGACATACCACACACTCTGCATGGTGACAAGGCATTAACCAACACAGACATACCACACACTCTGCATAGTGACAAGGCATTAACTAACACAGACATACCACACACTCTGCATGGTGACAAGGCATTAACTAAGGCACAGACATACCACACACTCTGCATAGTGACAAGGCATTAACTAACACAGACATACCACACACTCTGCATGGTGACAAGGCATTAACTAACACAGACATACCACACACTCTGCATAGTGACAAGGCATTAACTAAGGCACAGACATACCACACTCTGCATAGTGACAAGGCATTAACTAAGATACAGACATACCACACACTCTGCATAGTGACAAGGCATTAACTAAGGCACAGACATACCACACTCTGCATAGTGACAAGGCATTAACTAAGATACAGACATACCACACACTCTGCATAGTGACAAGCATTAACTAACGCAGTACAAACATACCACACACTCTGCATAGTGACAAGGCATTAAGTAACACAGACATACCACACACTCTGCATTGTGACAAGGCATTAACTAACACAGACATACCACACACTCTGCATTGTGACAAGGCATTAACTAAGACACAGACATACCACACACTCTGCATAGTGACAAGGCATTAACCAACACAGTACAGACATACCACACACTTTGCATGGTGATAATAATAATAATAATAATAATAATAATTATTATTATTATTATTATTATTATTATTATTATTATTATTATTATTATAAATGGAAGTTATATAGCGCTATTTCTTACAAAAACAAATCAGAGCCCTTCCATTCATCCTTCTCTAACGCATGGGACAAGTTATTATTAATAGTTTTTACAAATTCAAATGTATAAACACACGCGCACACGCACATGCACGCACACACACACACACACACATACACACACACACACACACACACACACACACACACACACACACACACACACACACACACACACACACACAGAAGTTGTGTACTTTGGCAGGGTGGTGGGGGTTTCGGCTGTTGAGGGTAAAGACAGAAATGAGATGAAACAAGAAGGGAAAGTCTTAGATTTCAAATAAATGTGTTTTGAGACTGAATTTAAGTGTCATAAGTAGGCTTTTGGCGAAGAGAGAGAGAGGGAGCTCACTCCAGATCGATGACCAGAAATGCAAAAGGAGCAACCACCGACAGTGGACTGGTTGAATCTAGATATTGTAAGCACAAGGTATCTGCAGCAGAGCGGAGGGATCCAGAAGGAGTGTACAGGTGAAGACATTCACAGAGGTAGGAATGTGCTGTTTTGTGGAGACATTTGTAACCGAGGGAGCAGCCAGTAGAGAGATCTCAAGAGAGGGGTAATGTCCTCAGAATTTTTTCTCTCGAGCGGCAGTGTTTTATATACGTTGAAGAGAGTGGATAGATGATGCTGGTAGACCAGCCAGAAGAGAATTGCAATAGTCCAGACGTAAGAGAATGAGAGACATGATTAGTTTTAATGTTGCATCAGTGGACAGGTACTTTCGATTTGCACTAATACGCCGTAATTGATAGTAGTATGACAGGCAGGTCTGGGTGATGAATTTTTGCATGGAGAGTGTGTTGACGATAACGACCCCTAGATAATCCACAGCAGTGGCTAGAGGGACAGATGTATTGCCGACTTCTATAGAAGCAGTTGTGATGGAAGACAGTTTGTGCTTTGTACCTACAAGCATGGCTTTGGTTTTATCTGCATTTAGCCATAACTGGTTCTGTATCATCCAATTTGGGATATCTTGAAGGCAGTAGACATATTTGTTATGAGAGAAGGCAGATTTTCAGGAGTATCACTGCTAAGAATCTGAGAGTCATCTGCATAAAAATGATCGCTGATCTGATGACGATTTATTATATATGATGGTTTCGGTACTGTGGTTGGCACGATATGCAGACTGAAAAGGGGGAAGGAGACTATTGGAATAAAGATGGCTGTTGAGTTGTTTCAGAACAACTTTTTCAAGGATTTTAGAAATGAACGGTAGGTTAGATACAGATCTATAATTTTTTCAGAGTGTTAGGGTCGATGTCGTGCTTTTTGAGTAGGGGTGTAACTATTGCAGTTTTGAGAGCTGTTGGGAAAGTTCCTGAAAGAAGTGATGAATTTACTATTTTTGTGATGGTGGGTATAAGCTGTGGAAGGCACTGAATGAAAAGAGAAGCAGGCACAGGATCAAGATCACATGATTTTATTGTCATTTCTTTCAGGATTGTCTTGATTTCATTCTCGCTTGTTGGGTGAAAGAAAAGGAGAGGAATGCCAGTGAATTGGGGATCAGAAGGCGCAGGGTGCAACAAAGTCTGATCCAGTCTGAAGCGAATGTTGTGGACTTTGTCAGAGAAGAATGAAGAGAATATAGCAGGGAGATCAGAGTGGCTGTAAACAGTAGGCAGAGGGCTTGCCTTTGCAGATCCGAGGAGAGGTGAGGTGAGGGGAAAAAAGAGATTCAGGGTCGTGGCATCGAGAACCTGAGCAGAGTAATAGTTTGTCTTTGCAGAATGTATTAAAGTTTTGACTTTGTTTATTTGTTTTCGCAAGAGCTGTTTGTTTATTTCAGTTTTAGTTTTTCACCACTTCTGCTCTAGCTGTAGGCGTTTGTGCTTTGCGACCAGGATATCATGAGTGTACCATGGGGCGCAGGGCCTATCAGGCAGGAGATGGTCATTGGAGGTGCATGCTTATCAAGCAGTTGCCTAAGAACATCATTGTAGTGTTTAGATGGGTTATTGTTGTCAGAGGTTTGTGATAGGCGTTCAGCAGCTTGTGAAGAGAAATTTTGAATGTCAATTCCC
This sequence comes from Rapana venosa, assembly GCA_028751875.1. Lineage (NCBI taxonomy): Eukaryota > Metazoa > Mollusca > Gastropoda > Neogastropoda > Muricidae > Rapana > Rapana venosa. The sequence goes on from CM054144.1 coordinate 275,824, forward strand.
TTGAGATTGCGATGGGTGAAACGCTTTTTCTTTTTCATAGGCCTTGCGATATTGAGAAAGAAAAGAATGGCAGAATGGTCAGAAAGCAGTTGATTAATGACAGATACAGATATGACAAGATCTTGTGAAGCATCGGTAATGAGCCAGTCTAAGGTATGACCTGATCTGTGAGTTGGTTCATTCACCAGCTGGGAAAGAGAGTGGTTAAACAAAGAAAGAGAAAGACGCTTGACATCAGGAGAAGACTGTCTATCGAAGTGGAAGTCGCGAGAATGATAAGCTTCTTGTGAAAAAAGAGGCTGTAGTGATCGAGAAGTGACTGAAACTCTTGATGGAAAACTGAAGATGTCAGATTGTTTTTATGGCTGGAAGGTGGACGGTAAAGACAGCAGAAAGTAATAGAATGGCCAGGTAAGTTGAGGTCGAGCTCACAGACTTCAAAAGTTTCATGGGAGAAAGGAAGGGAGTGGCAGGAGGACAGAGCTGGTTGCAGTGTGTCTTTGTAGATGACAGCGATGCCACCTCCACGGGAGAGTCGTGGAAAAGAAAGGGTTTTGTGGCAAGGAAGTGTCAGTTGTTGTATTGTTGGTTCATGACCTTATGTGTTTAGCCAGGCTGCTATGAGAAAAGTTATATCAATGTTCTGTTCGAATTTGAAATCAGAGAGATAGTCGGCTTTACCCTCTGGGCAGACAGATTTCGCATTAAGTAAACCAATATGGAGAAGGTTTGATGGAGGCAGAGAGGTGAGTGAGTTGACTTTCAGAGGTAGAGGAGAGGGGCGGAGAAGTAGATGTGTGCAGTGGAAGAGGAGACCAGAGTTCCAGGGGTGAGTCAGGTGTGGAAGATGGTGGAGGAACTGGTTCAATCAGGGAATTTATAGTTTCATGTGTACCATCATACACATTTTGGTCTGAGCAAATATTGTCAGAGTCAGAGTAACACACAAATGAAGAAGCAGCTGGAGTGCATAGAAGTGAAGGAGTGTTGTCTCTGGTTAGGGTTGTTGTGGCAGTGACGTATAAAGTGATGGGGGAGGCAGATGGAAGTGAAGCAAGCCACAGAAAATGATGTTTGCCAGCGCAAGTTCCTCGTCTGGTTTTGCAGCGGTAAATACCTAAGTTTGAAATAAGCTGTTTGAGTTCATTTTGCAAAGGGTAAAACACACGTGGAAACGATGTCTTTTGTCTTGTACAGTTCGTGTCATGGCGGTGGAATGGCAAACGCTGGGTGGTGGTGGTGGCGGTAATTTGACAAGACATTAACCAACACAGACATACCACACACTCTGCATGGTCACAAGGCATTAAATAAGATACAGACATACCACACACTCTGCATGGTGACAATGCATTAACTAAGGCACAGACATACCACACACTCTGCATTGTGACAAGGCATTAACTAAGGCACAGACATACCACACACTCTGCATAGTGACAAGGCAATGAGGCACAGACATACCACACACTCTGCATAGTGACAAAGCATTAACTAAGGCACAGACATACCACACACTCTGCATAGTGACAAAGCATTAACTAAGGCACAGACATACCACACACTCTGCATGGTGACAAGGCTTTAGCTAACACAGACATACCACACACTCTGCATAGTGACAAGCATTAACTAACGCAGTAATAATAATAATAATAGTAATAATAATAATAATAATAATAGTAATAATAATAATAATAATAATAATAATGTATGGAATTTATATAGCGCTGAATCTTGTAAAGCAACAAATCAAAGCGCTAACACAGTACAGACATACCACACACTCTGCATAGTGACAAGGCATTAACCAACACACGCACAAGGCAAGTTGTCTTTCTCTGGACATTCATTTTCCAGCCAGCCCCGCTAGCCAGTTATCCAAATATCCAGGTTCCTGGGCTGTTTTCCCTCCTCCTCCTCCTCCTCCCCCTCCTCCTCCTCCTCCTCCCCCTCCTCCTCCTCCTCCTCTTCCTTCTCAGGTTGTCTGACATCAAGGCGCTGTTTTTCTTCTGGCCAATCCTGACGGTGACAGTCACGTGATCTCCATGCCTCTCTGGCACCCGAGATTTTTCTCCTGTCACTTCCTGTTTCCGTTAAAATGACGGCAGAAGAATGAGGCCTCGCAGGGGACTGATAATAGATCAGATTTCAGGGTTGCAAAACATGGCCTCGCCTGATTTTTTTTTGGACTGTTACCAAAAGGAATAACTGAAGGAGAAAGCACGTCTGTATGAAGAAGAGAAAAGGGAAGGGGATAGGGTCAGCTAAAAGCAAAGCTTCTGGAAAATAATTGTGTGCGTGTGTGTGTGCGTGTGTGTGTGTGTGTGTGTGTGTGTGTGTGTGTGTGTGTGTGTGTGTGTGTGTGTGTGTGTGTGTGTGTGTGTGTGTGTGTGTGTTATGGTGTTTAGCTGTTGTTTGTTTTGGGTTGTTGGTTTTTTTTTGGGGGGAGTGAATCTCTCTCTCTCTCTCTCTCTCTCTCTCTCTCTCTCTCTCTCTCTCTCTCTCACTCTCTCTCTCACTCTCTCTAAGTAAATGACCCCTGTGTGAGTTGTACGTAAACACACGCACGCGCGCGTGTGTATGTATGTGTGTTTGAGTGTACGTGTGTGAGTGTGGTGTTTGAGTGTGAGTGTGTGTGTTTGTGTGTATGAGTGTATATGTATGAGAGAGATAGAAGGGAATGCAAAGAGAGAAAGAGAGAGTGTATGAGAGAGAGACAGAGTGAGGCAGAGACTTCAGACTTCAGACTGTTACTGTACATCGGCCTTAGGCCACAATACAAAAGAATGATGGGCATATGAAGTGGGCATATGACATAAGTGTTATAAACATATTACTATCAACGTATATAAATATGAAACAATGCAGCAGCAATAATAACACAAGGAAATTTCATCCACAATATCTTGAAAATTCATCACAAAATAATTCACGTGCATCATAATCAACAATGTTTCGAATGTAGAATGAAGTATTCATCAATATAGTGATCAAGTTCTAGAAAGTTATCTTATTTCTTTTGTTGGTTACATGGAAAATAAATCGAGATAAATTATGTCTATCAGTAGATACTGTGACTTTGAGTAGCACGTGCAAAGGAAATCTTTTCGAAACTTATTTCTCAAATCTTCATAGACTGGACAATTACATAAAAATTGTTCTTCATTCTCTATTTGGTCTTTACAATCAGGACATTGCTTACCTTCATTTGAACTACGATAGCGGAGTGAGGCAGAGAGAGACGAGAGAGAGAGAGAGAGAGAGAGAGAGAGAGGAGAGAGAGAGAGAGAGAGAGAGAGAGAGAACGCCGGTCTTACACACACGATAGCTGTAGGCTAGTCAGATAGTAGAGTAAGCAGAACTTCCAAGCTTTCAAATGTTTATTTATTCAGTTAGTTAGTTAGTTAGTTAGTTACTCTTTTATATCGAAGATAATGGAATTATCACTCATGTGCTTTTTTACATCCTATCGCTGTGTGTATGCAGTTTTGTCAATTTTGTAATCTGTTTCCACCGGCACACAATGGCCTACTCTTCTGAAAAGAGGAACAGGATTTAACGTGTGCACAAGATGCTCTGCATGCGTTCGAGCACGGGGCCTCGGTTTATAGTCTAATCCGAAGGACTTTGACACTCAGTTCGTTTTTTACTCAAACTGGGAAGGAAGGGAGAGGCTGGAAATCGAACTCAGAACCTCGCGGTTTACTTGTTGGAAGGCGAACGTCTTAACCATCCTGCCACCTTCCTTCCTGTGTGCTGGGTGTAGGTAGGGCAGCGACGTCTGTGCCGCTCATTGGATAATAATAATAATAATAATGTATGGAATTTATATAGCGCTGAATCTTGTAAAGCAACAAATCAAAGAGCTCAAAGGATCAGAGGTAGCATGACATCCCTGCCAGCTACAGTACTGCACACACTACAGATACAGCACTGCACACACTACAGGGACTGCACCACACTACAGCACTGCACACATACAGCACTGCACAACATACAGATACAGCACTGCACACCAAATACAGCACTGCACACACTACAGCACTGCACACACTACCCCACCCCTACAGCAAAAGCACACATACAGCACTGCACACTACAGATACAGCACTGCACACACTACAGCACTGCACACACTACAGCACTGCACACACTACACACACTACAGCACTGCACACACTACAGCACTGCACACACTACAGATACAGCACTGCACACACTACAGCCTGCACACACTACAGCACTGCACACACTACACACATACAGCACTGACACACTACACACACTACACACACTACAGAAAACAGCACTGCCACAAATACAGCACTGCACAATTACAGCACTGCCACATACACACACTACACACACTACACACACTACACCCCACTGACCACAATACAGATACAGCATGCAAAACCACTACAACACTACAGCACTGCACACATTACAGCACTGCACACACTACACACACTACACACATACACACACTGACACACTACAGATACAGCACTGCACACACTACACACACTACAGCACTGCACACCATACAGCACTGCACACACTACAGCACTGCACACCCCTACAGCACTGCACACACTACAGCACTGCACACATACAGCACTGCACACAACTACACACACTACAAACACTGCACACACTACACACACTACAAAACACTGCAACACTACACACATACAGCACTGCACACAATACACACACTTACAGCATGCACACCCCTACACACACTACAGCACTGCACCCCACTACACACATACAGCACTGCACACACTACACACATACAGCACTGCACACAATACAGCACTGCACACACTGCACCCCACTACAGCACTGCACACACTACAGCACTGCACACACTGCACACACTACAGCACTGCACACACTGCACACATTACAGCACTGCACACACTACAGCACTGCACACACTAAACACACTACAGCACTGCACACACTACACACACTACGCACTGCACACACTACAGCACTGCACACACTAAAACCACTACAGCACTGCACCACACTACACACAAATACAGCACTGCAAACACTACACACACTACAGCACTGCACACAACTACACACACTACAGCACTGCACACTACACACCTACAGCACTGCACACACTACAAAACACAAAAGCAAATGCACACACTACACACACTACAGCACTGCACACACTACACACACTACAGCAAATGCACACACTACACACATACAGCACTGCACAACTACAGCACTGCACACACTGGCACACACTACAGCACTGCAAACATACACACACTACAGCACTGCGCACACTACACACACTACAGGGACTGCACACACTACAGCACTGCACACCACTACAAAACACTACAGCATGACACAATACAGCACTGCACACACTACACAACACTACAGCAATGCACAACCCCTACAGCATGCACACACTACACACACTACAGCACTGCACACACTACACACACTAAGCACTGCACACACTACAGCACTGCACACACTACAGCACTGCACACACTACACACATACAGCACTGCACACACTACAGCACTGCACACACTACAGCACTGCACACACTACAGCACTGCACACACTGCACACACTACAGCACTGCACACACTGCACACACTACGCACTGCACACACTACACACACTACAGCACTGCACACACTACAGCCTGCACACACTACAGCACTGCACACAATACACACACTACAGCACTGCACACACATACAGCACTCACACACCTACAGCACTGCACACACTATAGCACTGCACACACTACAGCACTGCACACACTGCACACACTACAGCACTGCACACACTGCACACACTACAGCACTGCACACACTGCACACACTACAGCACTGCACACACTACAGCACTGCACACACTACACACACTACAGCATGCACACACTACAGCACTGCACACACTACACACACTACAGCATTGCACACACTACAGCTCCAAAGGACTTGCAAAGACAGTTTTGCAAGGCACTGTCCATGGAGGAAGAAGAAGAGGCAGACCAAGGAAGAGCTGGGAGGATAACATCAGCGAATGGACAGGCCTAGAACTCAACAAAACCCTGAGAAAGGCAGAACAGAGAGAGGAATGGAGGGAACTGGTTGTTGAGTCTTTGAGGGTGCCCCCACGGTCGTCAGACTACGGGACAGATAGATAGATAGATAGATAGATAGATAGATAGATAGATAGATAGATAGATAGATAGATAGATAGATAGATAGATAGATAGATAGATAGATAGAAAGAAAGTGTAGGCTTTGTTTTGTTTTGTTTGGGGGCTTTGTTTGTGTGTTTAGCAGTGGTGAGGGAAGTGCGCTTCTTTTCCTTTGCTGGGGTGGACAAGGCCAAAGCTGGGCCGGTGATTGCTGTGAAGGATGTACCCAGGTTTGCAGGGATATGAAGTGCCATCAGTCTACCATGGTCTGTCCAGACTCTCTTTATCCATGAACACTCTGCCAACAAAAATCTCCACTCCCCACCACAGGAGAGAAAAACCCTTGACATCGGAGTAATGCTGCCAATATGGCAGGGTACGCTGGTCCCTTCCTTAGGTAATAATAATAATAATAAGAAGAATAAGAATAAGAATAAGAATAATAATAAGAATAATAAATGGAATTGATATAGCGCTATATCTTGCAAAAACAAATCAAAGCGCTTGCGTTCATCCTACTCTAACACACGCAACAAGTTACAATGAATAGATTTTACAAATTCAAATGTATACACACACGCGCGCACACACACACGCGCGCGTGCGCGCGCGCGCGCGTGCGCGCACACACAGAGGATATGTACTTTGGCAGGGTGGTGGGGGTTTCAGCTGTTGATGTTAAGGACAGAAATAGATGAAACAAGAGGGGAAAGTCTTAGATTTAAAATAAATGTGTTTTGAGGCTGGATTTAAAAGTGTCAAAAGTAGGCTTTTGGCGAAGGGAGAGAGGGAGGTCGTTCCAGATCACTGGACCATAAATAGAGAAAGAGCGACGGCCAATCGTGGATTGGTTGAATCTAGGTATTCGTAACCACAAGGTATCTGCAGCAGAGCGGAGGGAACGTGAAGGAGTGTACAGGTGAAGACGTTCACAGAGGTAGGAAGGCGCTGTTTTATGGAGACATTTGTAACAGAGGGTACTGATCTTATAGTTTAACTCTCTGTGGCACAGGCAGCCAGTGGAGAGATTGCAAGAGAGGGGTAGTGTGCTTAGATTTTTTTTCTTTCCGAGGACTAGTCGGGCGGCAGAGTTTTGTATACGTTGAAGAGAGTGGATAGATGATGATGGCAGACCAGCCAGAAGAGAATTGCAATAATCCAGACGTGAGAGAATGAGAGACGTGATTAGTTTGGATGTTGCATCAGTGGACAGATAAACCATAGGAAGCTTATAAGGAAATTGGGGAGTTTCCCCTAACTGAATACCGACAACTTTCATGCGCCAAATATGTGTTAGGGAGCACGAATGACAAAAAATTGTTCTGTCGTGAATTAAAAGTTCAAGCAGAAACAAATTTTCCAAAAAGGGCTAAACAAATTTCGTGTTTAATGCCTATTGGCACTTATGTATTAGACCTCTTTCAAAAATGATTTAGAAACACAAAAAGAAGCTTTACCATGTCCTTCATGGGAGATGAATAAAGCCTGTTTTGATATAGAATATATTAATGAAAAAAATTAAAATCAAAACATCATGGTTGCAGATGTTTGGTCGCATATTAAAAATAAGTATGCTGACTGCTTAAAAGTTTATACCGATGGATCTGTTTTAGAAAATCATGACACAGGCTCTGCATTTGTCATACCAGCACTTAAAATTGAGAAATCGTACTATCTTGGTAAACATCGTTCAATATTTACAGCTGAACTTATTGCAGTTCTAATGGCTCTTAACTATATTCTTGATTTTCCATTTTACCTCTTTCATATCTTGCTTTGTGTTGACTCCAAGTCAGTATTGTATTTTATAAAATCCCCAAACTTCAAGAAGATCTCCAGAATTATTTTTGAAATCAAATATGTAATACACCTCCTAAGTTTAAGAGGTATTCCTGTTTCTTTTTGTTGGGTGCCTTCTCACGTTGGAATTTTTTCCAATGAGTGGGCTGACAGAGCTGCAAAGAAGGGGGCAAGACATGATATGAATCGATAGAACTGGATGTTCCCTTGTCTCTACATGAAGGATACCGTATATTAGAACAAACTTCATGGGGTAAGTTTAAAGAATCTGATCAATTCAAGGAACGATATTTAAAAAGTTGCCTGACCACTTCCCATGTGTTTGGTTGTATGGCTCCTTCTATATTTTAGAATGAAGTTAAATGTATTTCTTACAAAATTTTGTCAACATGTTAGATGTCTATGTGGGGATCATATTTCCAATAGTCATATCATATTTGATTGCCCTATTGTAAAACCTTTTTTACCTACATTTTCTGAACAGTCTCTGGAAAATGTATTTGAAAATTCAAAGCTAGCCTTTGCCATTGCCAGATGTTCATTGCATATTCCACTTGAATATTTATTGTAGTTACACTATTGTTATTCATGTTTCCACATTGTTGAGTTTATATTTTGCTCCTGTTTAAAAGTATTATCATTACTTTTCTAGGTTGTTTTGTTGGGGGGGGTTGTTTGTTTGTTTGTTGTTGTTGTTTTGTGTGTGTGTTTTTATTTTTTTAAAACACCCAACACATGCTATTTCTTAACCTTTTCTCCTTCCACTCCTTCTTCTCCCTTCTTTAACTTCTACTACACTTTCTATTTCCCTCGTACTAATATCACTTAGAATGAACAGACGTTAAATTGAAGATAACAACAACACACACACATACACTCACACACTTGAAAAATAATTCTTGAAAGCCAAAAGCAAGATACAGGAGTACTTATTTTCATTACCACACACACACACACACACACACACACACACACACCACACACACACACACACCACACCACACACACACACACACACACACACACGTACGTCAATGTACCATCTGGAAATAAAAGTTTGACTTGACTTAACTTGACTTGACACGCACACACGCACTTGACAATCAGGGAAGTATATCAGAGAATGTAAAACTGTTTGGTCAGTGCTGTTTCGAATTTAGAATTCGAATGACTACTGGAACAAAAGAATTTCTTTTTCTATTTATTTTACTGTTGGAGCACCGAAAGCGGCGTCCTGAAGGCAATAACTGAAATTCCGAGGACATAGCAATGGAAGGATCAGCCAATGTCCTGCGCTACCTTGATGGCAGGTGAAAAGAGTGGCCTACACAACACCTCACCTGGGTGAACCTGCAGCTCTGTAGCGAGGAAGGTCAATCAGGTAACACGTGATCAATGCTGGGCCGGCAGACAGAGGTGGCCACAAGCTGCTGTACAGCGCCTCACTGACTACAGGCATGGTCTCTGCTCTGGGGTATGTAGCTAAGAGCCCAGCTAGCTCTGCCTCGACAGCCGCCTTTCAGTCATACTAGAGTGTCTCTTTGGAAGGTATGTGTAGTTAGTCCGCTGGAAAGATCAATGAAGGGAACAGGTCTGTCCCGTTTTGAACTGCGATCATGGTATCTCTACTTAGTTGTCTGCCTCTCTCTGCCTTTCTTGTTCTTATTGCAGGTTGTCTGTCCGTCTGTCTGTCTATCTGTTTCTCAGTTGTTTTATTCCATTTTCACCAGTTATTTACCACCACCCCCACCACTACCCCACCTCCACCTCCTTTACAAGTGCTTTTTCTTCCTGTTGCTGTGATCAATATTTAAGACCCCTTGTTGGACACAACACTGAGGGGGAGTAAGCACGTCAGCCTCATCTCTTACCTAGCAAATAAAGGTTCGTTGTCACTGTTATCCTCACTAAACCACAGAGACCTACTGACCCCGTGTGTCCAGAACCTTCTTCTATCCTCTTAGCCACGGAGAGGACAGAACATCTCAGCCTTTGCGGAGAGCCAGACTGCGGCAATCCCGGTCCCAACCCCTGGTCTGTCAGGTGGCTTGCTCTGTTACCCCAAATAAACATCACCCTGGTCTGTCAGGTGGCTTGCTCTGTTACCCCAAATAAACATCACCCTGGTCTGTCAGGTGGCTTGCTCTGTTACCCCAAATAAACATCACCCTGGTCTGTCAGGTGGCTTGCTCTGTTACCCCAAATAAACATCACCCTGGTCTCTCTCTCTCTTCTTGCCCAGTCCGGGAGATGGCGGCCCTTCGCTCAGCGAGTTGCCAGCCGCCATTGAAGATGGAAGAAGCAGAAAACAAACCCACCAGGGAAACGCTACACCTCCCAGCTTTACACATGTCACCGCCTTTGTGCCAGGGGACAGAACTCTCCGCCCCCAAACCTGAGGTAGACATTGTTTCCTCCCCTGGAAACAATCTTCATTTGTCTTTTTTCTTCCTTTCATCCCTCCTCCCTCCCTGCCTCCTCCTCGCTGGTCCTTCTCCAACGCAGCATGAGGTTAAACCCCCTGCCCCTAATGTGTGGGTGTGGACAGGAGATAGCCACAGAATGGCCGCTGTGTGGAGGAAAACAGATTTGTTAATAGTCTTCCAGGGAAAGACTGAGGGCAGCAGAGCGTGTCGGTTGGCTCTCTTGATGAAGACGACATCTGAGGGGGATGAAGGCCCAGGATTAAGGTGGGAGGGGGTAGGTAAAGTGTGGAGAGGTGGAGGGAGGGGTGAGGATCAGATGGCCTGGGGGATAATAACAGAGAAAGGGGGAGGGGGGGGGGGCATTAGGGTATTATGTTGAAAACGGTCAGGCCAGGGCAGATCAGCCCACATTGACACATTGACATGATGATAGTAGACTACACAGATTTTAAAGATACTGTCTGGGAACTTGACAAGAAAAACGATTCTAAAGCTTCATGGCAAGGACTGTTAATTCACTTCATTTTGGAAGCAGATTTGGAATGTGATGTGAGTTTGGAAGTGCTGACGACGAACACGACCAGGGAGGCAGGCCTGTTTCTTGGATGTCGCTGACGTGGAGTCAGCCTGTTTCTTGGATGTTGCTGACGTGGAGTCAGCCTGTTTCTTGGATGTTGCTGACGTGGAGTCAGCCTGTTTCTTGGATGTTGCTGACATGGTGTCAGCCTGTTTCTTGGATGTTGCTGACGTGGAGTCAGCCTGTTTCTTGGATGTTGCTGACGTGGAGTCAGCCTGTTTCTTGGATGTTGCTGACATGGTGTCAGCCTGTTTCTTGGATGTTGCTGACGTGGAGTCAGCCTGTTTCTTGGATGTCGCTGACATGGAGTCAGCCTGTTTCTTGGATGTTGCTGACATGGTGTCAGCCTGTTTCTCGGATGTTGCTGACGTGGAGTCAGCCTGTTTCTTGGATGTCGCTGACATGGTGTCAGCCTGTTTCTCGGATGTTGCTGACATGGTGTCAGCCTGTTTCTCGGATGTTGCTGACGTGGTGTCAGCCTGTTTCTTGGATGTTGCTGTCGTGGAGTCAGCCTGTTTCTTGGATGTCGCTGACATGGTGTCAGCCTGTTTCTCGGATGTTGCTGACATGGTGTCAGCCTGTTTCTTGCATGTTGCTGACGTGGTGTCAGCCTGTTTCTTGGATGTTGCTGACGTGGTGTCAGCCTGTGTCTTGGATGTTGCTGACATGGAGTCAGCGCTGTCTCTTGGATGTTGCTGACGTGGTGTCAGCCTGTGTCTTGGATGTTGCTGACATGGAGTCAGCCCTGTCTCTTGGATGTTGCTGACGTGGTGTCAGCCTGTGTCTTGGATGTTGCTGACATGGAGTCAGCGCTGTCCTCGCCAGTCTTCACGGCTCCTCTGCCTTCTGCCCCTGCTCAACAGCCAGCTTGTGTGTGTGTGTGGGGGGGGGGGGGGGGGAGGGGGGAGGGGGGCAGGCAGACGACGAGTCCACGCTGCTGGCTACAGGGGCGAGCCTAATGGCGCCAAGGGTGCGCGCATTTGGCGCGTAATGTGTGCACAAAACTCTTGTGTAATAGTTGTCACGGCCTGTGTTTGGATTGTCCTCTCGCATACACATACGCATGAGTGATCCATATCTGTTTGTGCCGCGTGCACGCACGCACGCACGTACACACACACACGTATACACACACACACACACTCTCTCTCTCTCCACTCCCTCCAAAAGTCCTCATCTTGCGCACACGTTAAAACCTGTTCCCCTTTTCGGAATAGTAGGCCAGTGTGTGCCAGTGGAAACGAATGACAAAATTTACAAAACTGCACACACACTGGAACTGGATGTAAAAAAAGCACATGAGTGCTTATTCCATTATCCTCGAAGTAAAAGACACACACAACACACCAACAACACACACACAACACACAACACACACACACACACACACACACACGCACACACACACACCACAGACACCACACACACACGCACGCACGCGCGCGCGCGCGCACACACATAGTTTAGTATAGTATAGTTTACCATAGATTAGGTTTTTTATTCTATGTCTGCAAATACATTATCTTTTTTTTCTCGCTTTTTTTTTCTTTCTTTAGATAGATGGCTTGATGAAAAAAAGCAAATGCACTGCTTATTCAATGTACCATCTGAAAATAGAAGTTTGACTTGACTGACTTGACACACACACACACGCCTACACACACACACACACACACCAGAGAGAGAGAGAGAGAGAGAGAGAGAGAGAGAGAGAGAGAGAGGAGAGAGAGAGGAGAGAGAGAGAGGGGAGAGAGAGAGAGAGAGAGAGGAGAGAGAACTCGAACTCGAATGTTTCGAACTCGAATGTTTTAATGAGGATAATTGGATAAGCCAGGGGCTTCTTTACACCAGGTCCTCAAAAACCCAAAAAAAAAACCCAAAACAAGAACAACATAAAAACCAAAGACAAAACAAAAGGCAAACAAACATGAAGAAATGCATAGCATAATTATACACAATGAAGCTGACAAAAACTCAATAAACTTAGTTATACTTGCAATCAACTACTCATATTAATATTCAATTTTGTACAAAACCCAGCCAATCAATACAAATTGACTTATTTCATGTCTACACACATCAAACATTTCCCTCACACATAAAGATACATTCCCACTTACCACCATCCACACTCGCCACACCCATATATTTCAACGACCAAACGAAGCAATCAGCCCCATTATTTTTTAAAGTGTGGGACAAAATTAGAAACGACTTATCTGTACATCAGTTATTGCAACGAAAGTAATATGATGTAACAACTCTCTTTCCACAGTCATCAGTTTACAAACACAACACACACACACCACACACAACACACACACACACACACACACACACACACACACACACATACATACACACACGCACGCACGCCCACACACATATAGGCACACACAACTCACACATGCACATGAATCAAATCGATAACCATTCCAATCAATATATATGATTAAAAAAAAAAATGACACTACTAACAAATCCAATTTTTTCTACTTTTAACAGAACAAAACGCAATCGCAACATACACCATGTCAATGCCATAAAGAGCAAACAAACATAGTTCAAGATAATCAAAAAAAAAACCTTTCTCAGACACGCACGCACGCGCGCGCGCGCTCGCACACACACATGCATACATAGTCATATGAATGCCCATATGAATAAATAAATCATCCAAGTCGACATTCTAATTTCAAATCCAATTCATTCTTAACAGAATTTTTTTTTTAAATGCACCCCATACACCATTTCATTACAGAAAGAGCAAAAAAACAACTCTATACCAGTTCAAGATAATAAGAATGTCTATGCACATACACTCGTGCGCGCAGGCACACACACAGACACACACAGACACACACACACACACACGCGCGCGAACGCACACTCAAGATACATACATTAACATGAATACACAAATAATAAGCAATTAATTCAAGACCTAGAGAGAGAGAGAGAGAGAGAGAGAGAGATGAGAGGAGAGAGAGAGAGGAGAGAGAGAGATGAGAGAGAGAGATGAGAGAGAGAGAGAGAGAGAGAGAGAGAAATGACAAATGACAAATTCTTTTATTTCGAGGATAATGAATAAGCACACATGTGCTTTTTTACATCAGTCCCCGCCCGTTAGGGATTACATCTTAATAATAATAACCCAATACTTATACAGTCTCACAATAAAAACAAGGGGAAATAACCCTTTTCAAAACAGCTCCCCCCCAACAAGAGAGAGAGAGAGATGAGAGAGAGAGAGAGGAGAGAGAGAGAGGATGAGAGGAGAGAGAGAGAGAGAGAGAGAGACTAAAGGCTACCTTTTATTAGTGTAAACTGTGTTCAATTTCTAATAGAATAGAGTATTAACTTCACTGATATTTGTCTTATCATACATGTTATACAAATGATTTTTTTCGTGGGCGTGTTACTATTTTAGACTGTTCAATATCTTAATAGAACATAGTATTAATTTAATTGGTATTTGTCTTATACAACATGTTATAACAATGTGACTTAGTAAAATGCGTGAGCATGGGTACGAATGTTTACAATGTGCGAGCTTGCGTGCGCGTGTGCGAGCGCCTGTTGTGAATGTGCGGACGTACTGGTTTACTAGTGCCACATGAGTAAAGTGATTTTTGTTGGGGTGGGTTTGTGGCTGGCTGAGATTTGCTGATTTGTGGATGCTTTTTATCTCATGATGGGTGCGTGCTGATGTTGGACAGTGTGTGTGTGTTTTAAATATTATGTTTAAATGTTTGTTTTTATGTATGGCGAGTAACCAGCCAGAATTTCTCTGTCTTTGAGATAATAACGTTTGTGAATTTGAATTTGAACACACACACACAAACAAACACACAGACGCAGAGTGCAACAACATGACCTCTGCTACCTGACAGACAACAGGACTTGTGCAGGTCAGAACAGGTCAGGCCTAATCACTGGGGCAGGCAGCGCCACCCTCAGCCCTGCCAGAGTCGTCAGCACCTAGAGGACAGACAGACAGACAGATAGATAGATAGCAGACAGACAGATAGATAGATAGATAGATAGACAGATAGGTAGCAGACAGACAGATAGCAGACAGACAGACAGATAAATAGATAGCAGACAGACAGATAAATAGATAGATAGCAGACAGACAGACAGATGGATAGATAGATAACAGACAGATAGATAGATAACAGACAGATAGATAGCAGACAGACAGACAGATAGCAGACAGACAGACAGATAGCAGACAGACAGATAGCAGACAGACAGACAGCAGACAGACAGACAGATAGCATACAGACAGATAACAGACATAAAGACAGACAGATAACAGACATAAAGACAGACAGTAGACAGACAGACAGTAGACAGACAGACAGATAGCAGACAGACAGACAGATAGCAGACAGACAGACAGATAACAGACATACAGACAGATAGCAGACATACAGACAGATAACAGACATAAAGACAGACAGATAGTAGACAGACAGATAACAGACATAAAGACAGACAGATAGTAGACAGACAGACATATAGCATACAGACAGACAGCAGACAAACAGACAGATAGCAGACAGACAGATAGCATACAGACAGACAGCGCCTTCTCCTCTCTCTGACTGTGGCCTGCCTGTTCTGGTGGTAATGATCATCCCCATGATAGGCCCTACCCTCACCTCCTCCCTCCCTACCCTCACCTCCTCCCTCCCTACCCTCACCTCCTCCCTCCCTACCCTCACCTCCTCCCTCCCTACCCTCACCTCCTCCCTCCTGCCCGTCCTCCCTCCCTCCCCTTCCTGCGAAAGGAGGCTGGTGACATTTCTCCCAATGGCGGTCATTCTCAACTATGACAACAAATTAATGTCTGGTATCGGATAACATAGGGGACGGGACAGCTCAGTGGTCGGAGCACTCGCTTTCCCCCAGCCAAGTTAAGCAGCGACGAGCGTGGTTACCAGTTGGATGGGTGACCGTTTGCGCGCCTTGGCTTCAGTACAGTTCCCCCAGTTCACCCAGCTGTAAATGGGTACCTGCCCTCTTTAGGGTCAGGGAAGGTAAAGCAGCGAGGGAGAGGAGATGGGCGCCGCCCTCAATATGCTGGCCCTAGAGAAGTGAGGTCTCTGACGCCTCGCTCCCCTACGACCTTATAGGTTATGGGACTCCTTTACCTTTTTACCTTTTATCGGATAACAGATGAACATATATCCCCAAATATCAAACAAGGAAGGAAAACGGAGGGAAGTCTAAGAAAGGTTGGGGCGAGGGTGGAGGGGAGGGAAGGGGTTAGATAGAACATCCAAGAGAGGATAAGAAAAAAAAACAGATGAAGAAAAGACAGTAACAAGACAATAGGGAAACAAAGAGAAGGAAAGGAAGGACAGAAAGGAAGAGACGAAAAACAAAAGAAGAGAGGAAAGAGACCAAAGAGTTGGAAGGAAATGAAGAAAGAAAGAAAGAGAAACAGAATAAACGAAAAAAGCCAAATCAGAAGAAATCTGAAGTAATTCATTTATCTTCATCTAAAGAAAAAGGAAACAAAAGAACATTCACAAACGCACGCCTGCACGCATGCAAGCACACGCGCACGCACGCACACACACACACACACACACACACACACGCACACACGCACGCATGCGCACACACGCAAACACACACACATACACACACACACACGCGCACACACACACACACACACGCACACACACATTCCGGAGGAGACTGTAAACCGAAGTCCCGTGTATGAGCGTCTGAACATCTTATTACCTGTTAAAACCTGTTCCGCCTTTCCAAAGAGTAGGCCATTGCGTGCTGGTAGGATCAGATTACAAAATTGACAAACCGCATGCACACGGGGATTGGATGTAAAAATGCACACGAGCGCTTATTCCATTATCTTGCTTTGTGTTGACTCCAAGTCAGTATTGTATGCTATAAAATCACCACACTTCAAGAAGGTCTCCAGAATTATTTTGAATTAAA
>CM054144.1:293301-300801 GCA_028751875.1 Rapana venosa
GTAGGGTAAATTGTTATAAATATTTTTTATTTTATATCGTTTGCCTCCGACCCATAAGCCAAAGTAATTGTCTTCTCTTACATATAATGATAATCATAATAGATGTATGATGTGTCTGCGCGCGCGCGCGCGTGTGTGTACGTGTGTGTGTGTGTGGGTGTTGTGTTGTGTGTTGTGTGTGTGTTGTGTGTGTGTGTGTGTACGTGTGCATGGGGATGCAAATTGCTTATACATATTTGTTTCATGTAGTTTACTATTGCTGTTGCCTCCGATCCCATAAAGCACAAGATATTTTGCCACAGAATTTTAGTGGTTTGTTCTCTTTTGTTTATGGAGGTTTTTTTGTTTGGTTCTGTTTTGGTTTGGGTTTGGGGTTGTTGTTGTTGTTGTTTGGGGGACTATCGTTGTCCATCTCCCCTTGTTCCGTCTTTTGTTTTGCTCTTGGTTCGTGTTATTTTTTCGGTTGTTCTGTGTTTTCTGTTCTGTTTCTTTCTATTGTTGTATGTTTTTTGCTCTCTCTCTTCGGTGATTTTTGTAGGATTTTTGTGTAATATTTTTCCGTATACTGTGTAAGTGTATTGCTATGGGCTTTATTTTATTTTATTATCATATATATATCCTTAAGGGCGGGGAATGGATGTAAAAAGTACATGGGTGCTTATTCATTATCCTCGAAATAAAAGAATTTGTCATTGTCATTGTCATTGTCACTGTCTGTCCCTTTCTTATTCTTGCCGCCTCCTGCTTCTCTCCCGTCCTCTCCTCTTTCTGTCCCCCCTCCCCTCTAGTTTCTGTCTGTCAGCCTGTTTGTCTGGCTGCCTGTCTCTGTCCCTGTCCCTATGTCTGTCGTTGTGTGTCTTTTCTCTCTCTCTGTCTGTTCCCCCCCTCCCTCCCTCTCTCTCTCTCTCTCTGTCTCTCTCTCTCTCTCTCTCTCTCTCTCTCTCTCCTTCTCTCTCTGTCTCTCTCTCTCTGTCTCTTCTTCTTCTTTTTCTTCGCAATTCTTCTTCTTTTCTTCGCAATTCTTCTTCTCTTTCTTCGCAATTCTTCTTCTTTTTCTTCGCAATTCTTCTTCTTCTTCGCAATTCTTCTTCTTCGCAATTCTTCTTCTTCTGCGCAATTCTTCTTCGCAATTTTTCTTCCAATTCTCCTTCTTCCCCTTCCCTCCCCTCTTACCCTTTGTCTATCCGTCTCTCCATGTAAAGCATTTCTGTCTCACTGCAATGTTTTGGTAGGTGCATTACTCTTCTGCTATGTGATGAAACCTTGTATTTTCCTGTGTGTTATGATTTTGTTCATTTGATAATTATAGGTGTTGTAACTTGCATAAATTGTAGTTCTGATTGTTTCCATGTTCCTTCCCCTTTCCTCCTTCAACCTTTTCATTCTTCTCTGCTTCCTCCTCTTGTTCTCTTCCTGTTCTTTTTTTCCTCCCTTCTGTCTTATAATAATAATAATAATAATGATAATAATAATAAATGGAACTTATATAGCGCTATATCTTGCAAAGACAAATCAAAGCGTATGCATTCAACCTAATCTGACAGTCACGCAATCAATGATAAATAATCAAGTTTAAACAAACAGATATTACAAACATGGTGCGCTGCAGACAAAATCTATGAAATAAAATTTCAATAGTCAAATGTTTTTCAAAAGCACACACACTCAGGTCATATACTTTAGCAGGGTGATAGGACATGGGTTAGTGAAGGTGGGATAGTTCTGATATGAAACAATAATAATAATAATAATAATAATAATAATACATGGAATTTATAGAGCGCTATATCTTGCAGTTACAAATCAGAGCGCTTAAATCAGAGCTACAGATCATTATTATCACCACTACAGATCACTGCTGTCAACACGACAGATCAATATCACCATCACAGATCACTGCTGTCACCACCACAGATCACTGCTGTCAACACGACAGATCACTGCTGTCAACACGACAGATCAATATCACCACCACAGATCACTGCTGTCAACACGACAGATCAATATCACCACCACAGATCTGTCACACACAACAATGCACCGTGTACAGAACCTGAACATCAGCTCTGCACAACCGTGATGTCTGAAACAGAAGATCAAACATGTCGCATCACACCACATCACGTCACATCACATCACATCACACCACACCACACCACACCACACCACATCACATCACATCACATCACACCACATCACGTCACATCACATCATGTTGTCCACATTTCGTCCCCTTCCCCCCTCCAGCATGGGCGGCCCTACAGGCGCCAGGAGGCTCCCGCTGGTACGGCTGCAAGGATCACGGGGGCACGGCTGCAGGGATCACGGGGCACGGCTGCAGGGATCACTGGGGCACGGCTGCAAGGATCACTGGGGCAGCAAGCAACCCTACCCCGTCAAGGCTTGGACTCTAGGGTGAAACAGGAGGGGGAAATCCTAGGTTTGAAATAAATATGTCTTGAGGCTGGATTTAAAAGTGTCATAACTAGGTTTCTGGCGAAGAGAGAGAGAGAGAGGGAGCTCATTCCAGGTCGATGGACCCGAAATAGAGAAAGAGCGGCGGCCAACGGTGGATTGGTTGAATCTAGGTATTCGTAGGCACAAGGTATCTGCAGCAGAGCGGAGGGAACGTGAAGGAGTGTACAGGTTAAGACATTCACAGAGGTAGGAGGGTGCAGTTTTGTGGAGACATTTGTACAAAAAATAATAATGGTAAATACTGCACACACGTCCCCCCCCCCCCCCCCCCCCCCCCCCCCATTCTATCTCAAATAAAGATAATTCATTCATTCATTCATTCATTCATTCATTCATTCATTCATTCATTCATCCCCTCTCTCCATCTCTCTCTCTCTCCCTCCCTCCCTCCCTCTCTCTCATATATGTCCTGTGTATACAACTATCTCTATTCTGTTTGTTTATGCATGTTTACATTTTACCTAATTCTTTAGACATGTCAGTATTGTTTGTTTCATTGAATGTTTGGTTGATTGATTTACCTTTTGGACTGAGGGCTGGATGTGAAAAAAGCCACCATTGTGGTTACTCGTTTCCCTCAATAAAACTGTTCATTCAATAAAAATGTTCATTCATTCATTCTCTCTTTTCTCTCTCCCCTCTCTCTCTCTCTCTCTCTCTCTCCTTCTCTTCTCTCTCTCTCTCTCTCTCACTCTCTCTCTCTCCTCTCTCTCTCTCTGTGCACGCGCACACCCAGGTGTATGCTCATTAATTTTGGAGTCTGTTCTGTTCCCTGATTGTAGTCCTCCTTCTCTGGCTGTGCTCTGAGATGAGTGGCAAATGGCAAACCCCGTCAGTCAGAATGCAGTCGTATCCACTCTATCCATGCAAACCATTTTCAGCATTGTTTTTGTCACAGTTCTTGATTAGACCATTGACGCTGGGGGCAACAGCAAAGTGAGAGGCTCTATGACCAGTGGCTTTTCCACTCATGGAATTCCACTTTACAGCTGAGTCTTTAGTGATTGACTATGACTCTCTGACTAGGAGGCTTGACTCGCACAGTCTTTATGTGCTGCAGCCCTGGGGGCTAGCTGCCTTTGGAGAACATCTCCAACGCTGACTGTCCTTATGCCCACTTGGCCCAGAGAGTGGGGATGTACTGTGGGCAAGGCATCTCCACTATAATCAAATTTCTGCCCAGTTTCCGAAACAGCAGCTGCCTCCTTTGCTGTTTTGGAGGTCATCGTCGAACACGACGGACTAACATAAAATAAAAACTGCAAGAGTCTGTATCTGTCAGTCCTCACTGAACTGATGCCTGGCTGTGTGTTGAATGGAATGCAGTGTGGAGTACACACAACTGTGTCAGGAACAGCAAGTCAGGCTAGATCCTCAAGACAGCACCCTTCATTGGTGGATCCGGTCTAGAGGTAGCGCACCTGCCTAGAGAGCGAAAAGTCCGGGTCGGAAGTGTGCGGTGGTTCAATACCCGTTGGATCCCGAAACTTTTCCCCCATCCATTAGACCATGAATGGTGGTCTGGGTGCTAGTCTTTCGCATGAGACGATAAACCGAAGTCCCGTGTATTACACATAATTATTTAGCGCACGTGAAAGAACTCACAGCAACAAGAGAGCTGTCCCTGGCAAAATTCTGTAGAAAAAGCCACTCCGATAGGGAAACAAATACAGTTACAGACAGGGAAAGGATAATAATTTTGAAAATAATAATGGGTGGCGCTGCTCTTGTGGCGACGCACTCTCCCCGGGGAGAGTAGTCCGAATTTCAAGCAAACTGCCATGACTTAAAATGGTATTTAAAAAAGATAAAAAGAATAAATAATTTCTTTGTTTCGTCGATGTTTTTATAATAAAAATCATTTTAAAAGACCCCCCCCCCTAAAAAAAACACAACAAAAACCCAAACAAACAAACACAAACAAATCCCACCAACAAAACAAATGCAGATCTATATCAATGCGAATGTAGCATGGTTAATTAAATGTGGGAGGGGTTTGTTTCTTGTTGTTGTTGTTTTTAAGTGAATGTACATAGGGAGTCCAGGACCGAGATGGTTGGAGGAGGCTTACCACGGCATTGTCTTTCGTGTCTCCCCCACGACCGCCAAGGTCACGGGTCTGATGATGATGATGACATAGGGACAGCGTGGTGGGGGCTACACCAAAAGATCACTTCCTGCGAAAACATCACCAAATGAGACTGATGACATGGGCATAGCACGGTACCCATATCCTGCACCAAATGACACAGTTGTGGATGTCTCATCATAGTTCTATTAGTTTTTATTGTCTCAGTGCCATTACCCTCACACCAGGGTAGATAACCGCCCGGTGGCTGGCTTAGAGGCCGTCCTCTCCAATCTGTCAGGAGTAGCTTCCCTTTACTGGCAGCCAGCTAAACACATTACTGCTATCATGCTCATTATAGCGAAAGGTCATCTAGGTGTGGCCAAGAATGTGTTTGTTTTCGTGTTTACTTACGATCAGGAAAGTCATCATTTTGCCGTTAATCATGGTATGCTTATGAAATGAGTTGCGAATAGGATTGATGAGATTTCAGATGTGCATGCATTGATGAATAAACATTTCAATAAATGGACTGGAAACATTGTCCCAGATATCATAGATAAAGATTTACATTTTTTTAGTATAAAAGGCACGTCACGCTTAGGTTATAGATGCTCTGAGGATTATGTAAGATAGAAGTCTGGCAAATATACGATAAATAATATGTGTATATGTGAAATATTTGAACGATAATTGTTATGTGAGTCTAATATTTAAGCTTATTAGGAAGAGGAAGAAGGAAATGCTACAGTTAGGGAGAAGAGTTAGCCAGAAAATAATGTGCTACACGACACATTCGTGACCTGTGCTACACACACGGACTGTGGAGAAATTTGATCTCCGGGCGGGTCCACGGCATAGATGCTTGAAAACGTGACGCCTTTTAACTGTTTTCTAATTATTACCACACTTTTCCTTTGAAACTGCAATGGCAGAAACAAAGAGATATGCTGATAATGAAAATAGCAAAAAGGAAAAGAAGTCTGCGTCTGCTAAGGTCCAGCAGGTGACAGCAATGGGTACCCCCCCTCCCCACACACACACACACACACATCCTCGCTTTTTTTCTTTCTTTAGATAGATGGCTTGATGAAAAAAAGCAAATGCACTGCTTATTCAATGTACCATCTGAAAATAAAAGTTTGACTTTGACTTTGACTTTGACATCCATTATTTGTGCTTTTTGTGATGTGTTGTGACCCTGTGCCATCACTACGACTACTTTAGAGACTACCAAGATGAAAATTTTGTAGGATTACAGAAGTTCTGTGGTGTTTTGAAATTGTCACACCTGTGCAGTGACACTGGTGACAATGTAAAACGTACAATAATATACTTCTGTACACTTAACAAACATGTGGAAGCACAAGCAGATATGAACTGCAAGATAAAGGGCATATATTGAGTGAATATGACTTGTTTTCAAAAGAAAAAATGTTAAACAAAACTTTTGTCTCCTCAAGACATATCATAAAACAGCAGGTGTTGTGGGGACATTGTGTGACACATCCTTGAAGTACAGGTACACATAACCATTGTAAACACATCAGCTAGGCATCAGTTCCTTATTTGACACTAACATGCACGAACTATTGTCAAAACCATGCAGGACTTGCTGTTTCTATCGTATGTACCATATTTTTACCTGTGATTGGTGACAAATAAAGTGACAATGACAAGACATCTGGTGACCAGACACATAAACTTGCGTCTAAATGCTCGTAAGAGTAGGTCATTGTGTGCCGGTGGGAACAGATGACATAATTTTCAAAACCGCATACACACGGGGACTGGATGTAAAAAAGCACATGAGTGCTTATTCCATTATCCTCGATATAAAAGAATAAATCAATAAGTAAAAATAAATAAATAAATAAATTAAATAAATATCCATCTGAATATATGTATTCTGTCACATATAATAAAACGTCATCAAATAAACCATCATTTTACGCAGATGACTCTCAGATTCAAAGCAGTGTTACTCCTGAAAATCTGCCTTCTCTCTTGGCAAATATGGCCCACTGCTTTGAAGATATTCAAAACTGGATGACACAGAACCAATCATAGCTAAATGCAGATAAAACCGAAGCCATGCTCGTATGGACCAAACACAAACTCTCTTCCATTACAACAGCTTCAATAGAACTCGGCAATGCATCAGTCCCTCTATCCACTGCTGTAAAATATCTAGGTTTTGTTATTGACAACACACTCTCTATGCAAAAATTCATCACCCAGACCTGTCAGTCGTGCTACTATCAATTACAGCGTATTAGTGCAATTCGAAAGTACCTGTCCACAGATGCAACAGCCAAACTTGTTACTTCTCTCATTCTTTCACGTCTGAACTATTGCAATTATTCTCTTTTGTCTGGTCTGCCAGCATCATCTATCCACTCCCTTCAACGTATACAAAACTCCGCAGCTCGACTAGTTCTCAGAATGAAAAATTCTGAGCACATTACCCCTCTCTTCTCCGCTGGTTGCCTGTGCCACTGAAAGTAGATTTTAAGATCAGTACCCTCGGTTACAAATGTCTCCACAAAACTGCACCCTCCTACCTCTGTGAATGTCTTAACCTGTACACTCCTTCACGTTCCCTCCGCTCTGCTTCAGATACCTTGTGCCTACGAATACCTAGATTCAACCAATCTACCGTTGGCCGCCGCTCTTTCTCTATTTCGGGTCCATCGACCTGGAATGAGCTCCCTCTCTCTCTTCGCCAGAAGCCTAGCTATGACACTTTAAAATCCAGCCTCAAGACATATTTATTTCAAACCTAAGATTTCCCCCTCCTGTTTCATATCAGAACTACACCACCCTTCACTAACCCATGTCCTATCACCCTGCTAAAGTATATGACCTGTGTGAGTGTGTGTGTGTGTGTGTCTGTGCTTTTTTTGAAAAACATTTGACTATTACAATTTTATTTCATAGATTTGGTCTGCAGC